>JAEMPF020001902.1:0-14591 GCA_022496165.2 Catalaphyllia jardinei
AGCTTACCAAATTTAATCTAATGTTTAACCCACTTATTTCCTATGTACTATATTCCATTTTATTATCCTGTCATTCATTAGTTTGTTCAAGTTTGCTTTTTGTTTTCTATTTTTGTTATCTTGTCATTTATTAGCTACTTCAACGGTCCACTTTTTATTGTAATACTATATAGGCTTTTATCTTTGTTGTTTAAATTGTAACGTCTCTTCTCAGTTTGCATTGCAACACTATCAGTCTTTGTTTACCTAACCAAAGTTTCGTTTATATACGTTCAAACTAATCAGTATTTTTGGCCACGTTCTTATGGTAAATATCCGTTGCTATGGTCGTTGCTAGGTAAAAAAAACTTATATACCACTGTGTACTTCCCTTAAATTTCGCAGTCAACTAGACGAAAATTAGCAAGATCACTTGAAAATGATTTCGACAAGTGTTCAAGGGTCTTAAATCTTGTGTTTTCAATAAATTGATATTTTAATGAAAATCACCATATTTTAGGGTATCATACCACCTTAAGTAATGTACTTAACTAAAATACGAGAATTTTTCGCTATACATCCTTTCCAGCTCAGCATCAATGTCAACAATACAACCCGCTTCGAGTAAACGAAGATTTTTGCCCTCGCCAAGTACTTCCATTTTGTCAGGAAAAAATCGGTTTATAAAAGCAGTCTTAATAGTTTCAAGGTCCTCGGATTCGTAGTCATTGTAGGCGTATATGTAGAACAAATTTATGAGATGTTCTCTCCTTTGGCCATAGAGAAGGTCTTGATTCTTCTTCATTTTGGATACCATTTGTTGCTGCACTTGCTGTCGTGTTGCTTGACCATTTTTCAGGTCACTGAGAATATCTATAACTTCCTTAACTTCAGATGCCACTGCTTCAACACCCTTCAGGAATAACAGGTTATATCCAGGGATAAAAAAGCTGTAAAGTTTTGATGAAATCAGGCAGGAATGAAGCACCTGGAAAATCTCAAGAACTCTGTTTCCTAGATGTCCTTCACCCCAAGCGTGAGGGTCTTTTTCGTGTTTCTTAAGCAGGTAACACATAATGGTCTTAAGCCAATAGGTCGAAATCGGAGATTTAAGTTGTTGTAGATCGGCATCAAATGTTTGATCCATCAGTGACTGTCGAAGGAACTTTACAAGACGAAAGGTACGCTTTTCTCCAGCATGTAGTTCAAAGGAATTCATAATTTCCTGCTCTTGACAGGAAAACGAGAAACGACAAGTTTTGCTATCTCTAATCAAAACATACGACACCCGATCACCATCTGTTAAAAGCTCATTATAACTCTCTTCCTTTCGAGCCGAATTCCTCAAAAATAATTGCCTTCCAAAAGTCCACAAGGGAATCTTTTTGAGAGGAATAGCAAAAGATAGATCAATGCTAATGTATAGGTCTTTGAACTCTTGGCCTGTCCACTTCAAGACGGGGGTTACCGCCATGCGCGGTAAAGTATACAAATCAAGAGTAGGAATTTCTACAAACTCCCATCTGGATGGTAGAAGCTGTCCATTCTTAAGCTGCTTTCCAATATTTGTTTTCACCTTGTCTCTTACCTTAGCCATGAACTGGTCCTCGTTGCTGTCTCCTTCAACTTCAATTTCATCAGCGTCGGCATTTGGCGTTAACAGGTCGCTGAAGAATTCCCTGTTCACTACCTTGTAGTGAGCCAAATGCCACTCTAAATACTTGTTTTGTGAAAACTGCAGTATACGGTCATCAGCTAAGGCAGGTAACACGATCATAAAATCAAATTCATCAGGCTTTCCAATTTTAAGTCCCTCGTATGTGCTTCCTGTTTTCAAAAGCGTGCAGTCGTGAAACATTCTGTGTGTCTTCAAGTTGTTGCATATATGGGATACGATTGACTCGATATCATGCCTAATATCCTCAGCTTCTTGTGAGCTGCAAAAGGTGGCTTCTGAATCACTCAGTTCCATCAAAAATACTTCTAGTTCTTCTATATTACTTTGTTCATTTTCCCCTTGATTCTCGAAATGAAAGGCTTGATTCCTCGATTGAGTTTCTTGCCCTTGTTTGAGAGCCGGTGTCGTCGGTTTAAAATTAGTCCACTTTTTAAACTGGTCCAATTCTTGGGACTTCCCACTCAGATCTTTGCCTTGCAGTGATTCACTTCCACTTTCATCCACTGAACTTAAGTGTGCCAAATCCTTTAAATATCCAGAGCCAAATGGCTCTGTCTTTACATGTCCTGATTCCCCCGAATCGCATATTTGATTACATGTACTTGCCATCGCATTTGGACCACTACATGGAAAGTTACAATTTGTCATTGCAAAAGAGTTTTTGACGTCTCCTTGGGTGTTCTTAGCGACGTCACAGCCAAATTCATCCTTAATCTCCGAAGCATAACACATGCTACCAGGGCGTACCAGTGTGCTGTTTTTAGCTTCTGTCTCGAATCCCACATTGAGATATTTTCCACCCCCTTCTTCTTTACTTGTTCTACCTACAGACAGTATCCCTTCTAGAAAGTTGGGATCTGCTAGTGACAATTCCGTTTCATCACCATATTTAAGTTCCCAATCATTCCAAGGATCTACTGATCTGCAATACTGTTGTCTGGACCATGCACTCAGAACAGAGTGTGTGCAACTTCTGTGAAACATGTTGCTCCGCAGAAGGAGCCTTCCAAATATTTCAACTGTTCTCAATACTTCAGTTCTAGAATCAGTATTGAATTCATTATCTTTGGAAGCACTTCGATCCATAATTTCTGTAAAAGAAGAGTAAAAGAGTAGTAAAGTTGATTTGTAATATCAATCGCTCCCTTAATTCACTGAAAATTAATATAGTCCTCTCACTAGCTTCAACAGTGCACAAAACCGTGGCGCTTGGCTCTGTGGGGCTTGCTTTTGCAAGAAAACTTGCATGTCAAAGTGAGTATAATCAGAGAATAGCTTAAAACGCAATAGCATACCGTGCCTGGAATAGGACTGTGTTTCAGGTTTTTCCTCTGTTAGTACGCCGGAATAACGTACTATTTAAAAGACATTCTTTCTAGCAAAATAAGCAGTTTTACTGAAACTAAACTTTGAGAGACAACAATGCAATGAATAAAAGAGTACAAATAAAAGCGAAGAACTCAAAGGCCGTAGGAACGTACCAACTTCACAGTAAAAAAGAATTGAAGAACTTAAGTGCAGTACAATCAAATCGAAAAACAGAACAGCATCAACATATTTAATGTTTTTCATTAGTATAAATTTACCGTAGTCTATTGTGAATCCGTGAATTTGATTGGCTAAATTACTGATGACTATCTGCTGATAGTCATCAGTTACGCACATCGCGCATCACGTTTGAACCTGATCTAACGTAATAAAAAAGTTCTTTTGTACGCGTTACTTGACATTTTTTCTTTTTATGCAATGAGACTACGGTAGCTACGTAGCTTTGTAGCTCCGTAGCTCCGTAGCTCCGTAGCCACGTAGCCATGTAGCTACGTACCTACGTACCGACGTAGTATCCTCGCCCTGTGTAACTCGTCAGCTTTGTGGCCACGTAGCTACTATTTTCAGAGGTGCAACTTTCCAGTGGCAGGGTATTCTGCAGTTACTCCCTTGCAAATGATGCTTCAAGAGGTCAAATACTGTTGCAATATAATCAAAACCAAATTCAATAAACCTCTCAAGATGAAAGATGACGATGAACAACACTTTTAAAACGCGAAAGCATGTCACGTTATGTGAAAAGCAGTATTTGGCGGAAGACAAAAAAATTCCGCGAACATTGTCACGTAACGAATTACGGTCATTTCGCCCCATGGTCATTTGGCCCCCAAGTCATTTCGCCCCCACCAAAAGTCACTTCGCCCCATACAAGAGTTACTTCGCTTCATACAGAAGTTACTTCGCTCCATGTAAGAAATCTGTAAAATTTGTCGTGAACTTTTTGTTTGATGTTGGAGTTAGACTGATATTGAACTTATGTCAGTTCAGAGTATTAACTAATGCAGCTTGCAGTCACGTTCGCTCACCCTTGCTAACGGTAGCCAGCCGTTTCGCTAACGAGTCGTTTCGCTAATGTCTTGTTCGCTAACGTACTGAGACGATTCGCTAACGTCTCGTTCGCTAACGAACTGAGACAATTCGCTGAAGTCTACTTCATCTGCATCTGCGGCCATGTTGAAACGAACAAGTTGTCACTTTCACTGAGAACCGAATGAAAAGAGATGAAAATGTTTATCGAAAGGCCGATATCGTGGATCAGGTCACGAAGAATGTAACTTGAATTTTAAGCTAACGGACAAGATACCGTTTCCATAATCTGAGAGGCTACGATAGCCATTTTATCATGCAACAAATTGGTGATGTTATCAAAAAGAACAAGTTCAAAAATTAAAAAGGCGAAGAGTGCCAACTTACTATAAATGCGGTACCGAATAATATGGAAAAAATACATGGCATTCATGCTAGGCAATAATCTGGTGTTTATTGACAGCTTTCAATTCATGAGCTCTTCTCTTGAGAAATAAGTCCATAACTTACCACATCATGCCCTTAAATATACATCGAACAAGTTCGGCAAGAAAACAAAGGGAATTTATCGTTATGGTTAAGTGGACTCATTTGATAAGTTTAATGATACAAAATTGCCTTCAAAGGAGCAATTCTATAGCATATTAAATGACGAGCATATATAACAGACGATGATTATAAACATGCAGACTGTGTGAAAGAAATTTAAGATCCAAAACATGGGAGAGTATCACGATTTGTATGTCATGTCAGATATACTGCATTATTGATTGCTGATGTATTTGAAAATTTCAGGAAAACCTGCTTGCAATATTACAAACTCGATCCATGTCACTACTTTACATGTTCTGGACTCAGCTGGGACGCTATGTTGAAGATGATTGACATTAAACTTTAACTAATGCGCGATATAGAAATCTTTCAATTCATTGAGAAGGGATTGCGAGGCGAGGTTTCATTACTAGATGAGGTTAATATAAGTATTTGAAAAAACAGCCTGTAAAAAGAAGACAGTTGAAGAAGGGAGAAAATGACGGTATTGATTATGCTCCCGAAGTTGATCCATATGAAGATATGGATGTTGAAGATTTAATAGATTATGGAGATTGCATGTATGTACCTCCTCAAAAAGAAGAAAAAAACAAAACGTACATGTACCAAAACCACCAACATAAGAACAATCTTTGCAAGATGTTTTGGAAGGACAAAAATGGGATTTGCGTTGATCCTTGAAATATTTTCCAGAACAGCATCTGAATTACTACCTGAATATGATGATAATGAGGAAATTGATTATGGATTGGCTGACGACGATAACACTAATAAAACACTCGATGATCTTCAACGCGCAAATTTAAAAAGTGGAAAAATATCTGCTGCTGTAACTCAAATGATCAATAAAAGAATAGACAATGCAATGAAAATATTAGGTGAAATGACGAAAAGATCGGGTGTTCGACGAAAACAAAAAGGCAGTATTGTGATTTTTTTAACGATCCTAAAGAAACTTTTGAAAAAACTAGAGATCATAATTGAAGAGATCTTAGCTGGTAGTACATCAATTGAATGTGAAATATGAGTGTTGCGACAGTACAGTACAACCAGATGTATAAAAAATAATTTAAAATACATGTATAATCTAACTAAACTGTATATATGGAATGAGAAATTATATTATCAAGTTATCTGAATTAAAGTCATGCAAACCATAAACCAGAAAATTTTGCTACCAATTTCACCAAACCGATCACTTCAGACAGTAATTAAAAATTGGTTTGGATAGAAAGTTCCATTAATATGTCGTTCACCTGGACTGGTTCAACATAAATCCTGCTTACAACAATCAGTTGATAAAATATAGCTCAGAAAATGGAGCAAATTGGAAACAAACAATGTTTCCACCTGGAGTTTATAATTATACAAGCATTGATATGTTTTTTGAAAGGTGAAACGGGTATAGATGGTGATGATTATCCCATAAATATCGAATTTGAAAACTCAACATTCAAAATGTTAGTAGGGTTGAAAGAAAATTACCAATTGGATTTAACTGCTTTTAATTTACATGAATTGCTTGGTTTTGATAAAGTGATTCTCAAAGACAAGAACAATTATGATTTAAGATTACTCAATTTAACTCAAGACACGGATATTTCAAACATTCATTGTTATTTGATAAACAAATCACTTGTTGATGGTGAAGAATAAGATATTATTTACAGTTTTAGTACATCTGCTTTGGGACCATCATATACATGTAGACTTTCAGTTTGTTATTGAGAAGTATAATGTAATGTATTTATATAAAACCATATGCACTCGAGAGATTTTACCATCCTAAAATGGGTAGATTTGTTTATAAACACAAAGGATTGGGTATAATTGATGATAAAGATGTTGTTAAACCACTTGCAAAAAGGCAATTAAATCTGGATTAGAGCAAGCAGGCCAAAAAAATAAGACAAACAACAGCAGAAAAATCTGGTAATTTCACCAAGAGAAGAGACTTGGAAATATAAGACCAGGAAATACAAAACCAACTATTTCACAACCAGAAGAAAGCACTGATATGATATTGAACAATTTAATATCAGAAAAACGCATAAAAGAAAATCAAGGAAGAGGACTATTTGTAAGTAAAAACAGTCTGTTCAAAAGCATACCTTTAGTTGGAGCAATTCTGTAAAAAATCCAATTTTTATCTATTAAACTAATAGTATAATGGCTTTTAGATCAAGTGAAATGTTACAACGAAATGAACTGGTAAGATACCAGTTAGGTAATGCAATCAGAGCTCCAGCTAAGGGACAGCATCAAGATAAAACTGGTTACAAATTCACAATCAATGACAGATCAGCGTTTCATGATTGGTATACACATGTACACTGAAATGCATATTTTGAAATTCAGTTTCGAGCACAAAAGCTCGCTGATGGGACAGCTTATGGAGGCAATAGAATAATGGTAATAAATGGTAGCCACTTATTTATTAAAATCAGCTGGTAAATATCAGCTGAGAAAATTTAAGTTGAAAATTGAAAAATTTGCAGACGTTTGTATGACTGGGGGTATAATGCATACCCCCAGTCATACAAACGTCTGTAAATTTCTCGATTTTCGACCTGCATTTTCTCAGCTGATATTGCACCTGAAATGCTGAAACTTTGCAGGGTTACTAAAGTAAAGGTGTTCTTTCTAGTGCTGGTATACATTTTTCATTTTAGCTAATTTTAACTTAATATTTGAATTTTCAGCCGCCATTTTGGAGAAGGGTCTCTTACATTCAGGAATTGGATCAATTTTGGCAAGTATATTATGTAGTCTGTAGAATTCCACTTGCTGTTAATTTAACTGGTAAACCATTAATAAAAGCACCTCAAGGTAAAGGTGTGTCACAAGTCGGTTTACCGAGGCCACCAAGAAATGAACAAGCAGCTCTGCAAATTGGTATGCATCAACCACTGCCATTTATTGGTAATTGGCCAAAAAACACTGTTGGGAGAGGAAAATATAGGTCATGGACTACTCTTGGGAGCCAACAGTCCATTAAAAAACATTCCAGCACTCGGAGCAATTTTCTAAAACCAAAATTTCACAAGACGTTCCAATGAATAATCATGATTTGTTAAATTGGTGTGAATTATTATTTCAAAATACCGATTAATACATGTAATGTTTTATCAAGAGATCAAAAAGCAGCTCATAATCATAAGCAAGCATTATTTATTTATAAGATCTTAATTAAACCAAGTTATATGAATGGATCTCACTTGGTACTTGCAAAATATGTCAAGGATAATGTTATCAATTATTTTGAGTCATTTGGAGTGCAGCCATTTCAAGAGCTAGTGAATTGCACAGAAATGAAAAACATGACATTATTGCATCAGACATTATTGCATCAGAACAATCAAATACAAAATCTTTAATATACAACTACATGTACTTGTAGTTATTTCTGTTTGTTTCTGAATGAGATGTACATGTATAAAGGAACTTCATATTTTTTATCTCTTAAAAGTGTTTGACATACATGACACAATGAAGAATGAAAAAATCATCAAAAAGTATTTCAAAATTACAGTATCTAATTCAGACATGTAAAATATATGAAGTCATATTGTGTTAAACAGAAAAAGGTCACTGAATGTGTACCAGGTAGTGAACAATATGAAAAAGCTACAGTAAATATGGCAGACTTACGTTAAAATGAACTTGTGCAGAATGCGGTATTACTAAAACCGATAATTTCAACTAATTTTGACTTCACAAGATGGGGATGACCTTTCAAGATGGTTAGCTCAAAATGTTCAAAATCAAGAAAGAGCTATCAATAAGTTCCATGGTGATGGTGCTTTGAACAGTAGAGAAGACGTGAGAGTAGAAATCTTTTTGTCAAGGGGTATACCCCGTCTGGCAAAAAGGTGCTTCTCAATTTATGAAAGATCCAAAATTACAAAAGAAAGCAATTGATTATGCTTTGGAAAAGGCAACTCCTATTATCCTTAAAGCCGGATCTAAAGCACTTAATCAATAAGTCATGCCTCTGTTTCAAAACAAGTCCAAGTACGAAACCTTTCATATGAAAGTGCAGTTTCCTTTCCTTGCAAATTAGTGGCCTATTATGCAAAGTAGACTTAATTATAAAAATTAATACAAAACTGATAGACCAGATCTTCATGGCGGTTATATTGATTTTTCAAAAATGTATCCAATGGAATTGTATTCTGATACAAATAATCCAACAAATCCTTTATACATAAGAGGTTATGGATTTGGTGTTCAAAAACAATTAGCAAATCTTGGAGAATTACATATGAGAACACCAACAGGAAAAACAATTAATAAATTATTGTGGCCCCAGTACAAATAACCTGTGTACAGCTGCCGATGTTTTTTTTGAGGGAAGGAGCGGCTGTACACAGGCTACAGTACAAATTAAACTAGAAGAAAAACTAGCTTCTAATGATCCTACATGTAAATATGGAGGTCCGATCAATCGTCTTGATTCTATTATTTTGCCAAGCTAGAGCATGATAAAAATTATGCAAAATCACTTCCTGTAAAACAAAAAGCACTGATTTCAACATTAATCACAAATTTACTGCCTACCTGTACTTGCAGTTTTATACTACAATTTCCTTTTCTTTTTTCCGTACAAGCCTGTCGTAAAAGCTCACTCATTCCTTTTTGATCCTTCGATATGTAATTCACTATGTAAACAGCAAATGCATACACATCTAAGTCATACTGGATGTCTATAATTTATCAGCTCTCCATGCATTAAGACAAGCAGGATTTTAATTATTACAGTAAACAGCTTTCTTCAGTGACATTAATATCTAGAAGTAGCTGATCAAAGGAAATATTTGTATCTTGATCAAAATTTATGTCACTGAGAAGCTTCTTAATTGATTTCCTTTTTTCTTCATTTTGAGGCATACATGTATCAGAGTCTAGAGGTACATGTAGCAATATTTGAGTCTGTCTCATTCAATCGGCATTCACTTTTGGAAATAGTAAAGATTTAATTATTATCAATAAAAACTATCATAATGTCTTCATTCTTGAATGAGTTTAACAATGCTGAAAGAGCATCACAGATTGAAAACTTAGGTCTAGTGTATGCTGTACCTTCAGACTATCCATATCTTCTAAAGACAGTCCTTCATGCTGAGAGAATACTCCAGTGGAAGTCTTCAGGCTTTTGACATAAATGGTTCCCCTTAGAAGAAAAATACAAGTAGATATGTGTTATAATAACTAATTATTTTTTTTATGTTGCAGTAAAAATAAACATGCCACTTTACTTTCCCACTTTTTTTTGCTCAATCCATATAAATTTCCTTTTTCTCCTGATCACCATTACAAAAAAAATATCATTGTCAGTAGCTATTTACGTTAATTTCGAACTCTGCTTTTACTTAATAGCTTATAGCACATCGTGTATACCCATTCAATGTCATTGACACTTAATTTGTTTCAGACGTATTTCTCAATGTTCATCAGAATTGGACTGCCTTAGCTTATCTGCACAAAGTACACGTACACTAACTATGTTTATGCCATAACTGATCACATCAGGTACAAATGGTGGTCTTTAAGACACTATTTCATAAAACTTGCAAATCAATGATTCAGTATTTTCATGTGTACCACATGTCTCTGTAATTGTTCCTATGGCATTATGTTTAACCTTTTCCTTATCAGATAGCTTTGATGCTCTATATTTTTTCATGTATTCATTATTTTTAGGTTTTTGCTCAGTCTGTACAAGTAAATCTCTTGACACCCTATAGTGTTTCTTGTATTCATAATTTTTTTCTGTTTTTTCAAGTGATATCTTAGATGCCCTGTATTTTTTACTTGTTTATCCTTTGCCTTTCTTTTTCTTAACTTATGATTTAGCTGCTCTATATTGTCTCACATGCCTAGCTTTTTGCTCTGTCCTCTTTTTGGTTTTGCTTGTTTGACATTCAACAATATTATTGCAAGCATTTTCACTGTCGATGCCATTTTCTGACAATCTTTTCTTTTGGTACTCTGTTATGATAGAACTGCTCTTTCTTTTTTGGATGCTTTCATTGGATTTACAAGTAGAATCAATACAGTCTCATATGTCCATTTGATTTGAATTCCTCTCAGAAGATTCTGAACTACATGTATGTGGAGAGATGTAGTGAATCTCACCTATGTGTCCTATGTCCTACAGCTTGTATAATAATGAGATCAGCCCATGTTCCTTCAAAGACATAATATACATTATAAAATATATACTACAACCACGGTGTATCAAATCGTTCAGGATTCTCTCTAAGATACACTGAACACTAACTTCATGGTGACGACTTGAATCACCATATAACTGATGAGATACTGATCTAAAGAAGCAGTCACCCCCCTCCACCAACATCTAGTGGTCTTAACTGATACCTAAGTAATCTATAATTCAACAGGGAATTAGATCCTTAAGTGCATTATTATTCTATTTATTTGATACAGGACATGGATTTAATCCAATATCTCCAGACAGTAAAATGGGTTTATATGATATATTGTACATGTATGTAATAGTAGACCTCTTACTTGTTGAAAAATATTTACTGAAGAAACTGTATTGCTTCTGAATATACCTGATTTTCTACTGTTTATATTTTGCTGCAATGCTATGTAAATCATGGGAAACTGGCACTGTGTTTTTCAGCACTTTTTTGTTTTTCTTTCTTAATTTTTGCAACTCAATTTACGTATAACTTTCCTTAAAGATACCCTGGATGGTTACTGACTTCATATTCTGCAACTGATTTTTGCAAAAGTAGTCGAGAACGAGTATCCCTTTGCTTGTATTTACAAAACATATGTACGTGACTTACACAATCATCACTATTGATTACATCACAGTTGGTTCATGTCATACAGTAAACACCCGCGTATAAGAACCTAGAATTTTGGGGTTCAGGCTGAATGGGTTCTTATATTTTGGGGTAGTTTTTCCGAACTCAGGCTGATTGGGTTCTTAATAGGTTCATATTTGTAGGAGTTATCATAGTGATACCATTCAGGAAACTACTGTAGTACTAGTATGTCATAATGGTTGAACATCTGTATTTTAAACAGCAAAAATGCCAAGCCTTATTTTTTGAACAATAATAAATTCAGTATCATAGGCTACCATATTTACAAGTCCCAAGGCTACACCAGTATAATTTTATACAGTATTCTATACTCTGTATTTATAAGATTTTCAATTAAACAAATAATTTTCATGGTGTTTCTCAGAAATTTCACAATTTCTATCACTTAAAATCCAGTATTTTGGCTACAACCTATTGTTCTTTGCCAGCCTAAATAGGTTCTTATATATTTGGGTACTAAAATGCCCAATTTCAGCCTGTAGGTTCTTAAATCACTAGGTTTTTATACACGGGTGTTTACTGTAATGTTCCAGTCGAATCTAAGCTTGAACATTTCCCCCTCCCAGGCATATCCCAGGCATTTGATGCCCCTTCCTGCCTGGGAGGGAGGGCATTTGATCACCATTCGTAGGTGTATTTATTGCTTACACCCTTGAGGGTTTGTCTCCTAATAGCAGGTTGCTTTGGGATGGCACCCCCATAAATGGGAAGACCATAAACTCGTTTTGAGATACAGAAGATCTAGTGCATTTCTACCCCCAATATTTTAATTCCAACACTTTCACATTGCAATTCAATCGAGAAGATAACCCCCCTCCCCCCGGCGCACTTATTATACTCTAGCGAGCATAAAAATAAGCCGATTTATTTTGTAAACGAAGTTTACCCTACGAAAACAAATTTGTAATCGAGGTATATTGATGAAAAATTTTAATGGATAGCTTGTAATTTTAATAGGAGAGCACAGAATGCATTTAGTTTTCATATTAAATGAAGAATTACCTTGGAGGGGTAGGTTGCCGGATAACATAACTCGCTTCAGCCCCTTTGGGCTCCCTCATACAAGACGGCAGTTGCCTTGAAACAATCCAAAGACCAGGTGAGTATTAACAGGACGACTTCCTTTTGAAAATTAGGGGTAGTCCATGGACCAGCTCCATAGGACTACCCCTAATTTTCCCTAATTTTTTTCCCCTAACTTACCCCTAATTTTTTTAATAGCCCCATAGGCTGGTCCATGGACCACCCCATGGACCTGGTCCATGGACCCCGGTTCATGTTTTGTATACGTACGTCCCTATAGGCACAGTTTTCGTTAAATATGCATGGAGCATTTCACAGTCAACAAGAGTTGTCGTCTCTCCAAAGACATCTTGTGTTTCCCGAGGAAAATTATTTGTCTCGAAACTCGAAGGAAATTAGTCGTGTCTTGAAAAACATTTTGTGTTTCCCGAAGGAAATTATTTGCCTCTCGAAAGACATTTTGTGTTTCCCGAAGGAAGATTCAACATTCCCCGAAGGGACTTTTTTGACACTTCAAGATGGCGTTGAACTGCACAAGGACCACAAGTCAATCGATTATCATGGTGGCCAAACAAACACTTCGATTCAGCGGTCGTCTTCTCGCTATAAAATTTCCCAAGAACGTCAAAAAGCCGGAAAATCCTTAGGAACAAACACTTCGCAGATTCTTAGAAATCTGTGCCTGGTTATTGATCAAAAATAGTAAGAAATCATTCTACATGTAAATAACATAGATGCTCACCCTTGATAAATCGGAGTGCGCGTTGCACAAGCACATGGAAGACACTTGGATCAATAAAGCCTTGTATTCATATGTCGGAAACATCCTAGACGACCGGGGATTTTACGTTTTGCCGACCATCCCAGATTTTGCCGATATATCAGATATTCGCCAGAGGTCTGTCCTAGATTTTCTCGATCGGTTATATCACTCGTGGGGAGAGATGCCATGTTTATTTGTGATGGGGAGACTGGCGCCCAGCAATTCAGGAGATTGGTAATGAGTGAAATCCATCGTCAACGGATGCCGAAGTCCCTGACTGTACAAATTGTCGGGAATGATCGCCGACCATCGCAGAAATCTGGGACGCGTCGGGAGAACAGAAACGCTCCCGATTCTCCATATTTGTCCCCGTTCATCCCAGACGATCGGGTTGGCTTAGTTGGGAGAGCGCCGGTCTGCTGAGCGAGAGGTCGTGAGTTCGGACCAACACTCCGGATCTTAAAAGTCTTAAAATAACTGAGGAGAAAGTGCTGTCTCTGTAATGACATCTGCAAATGATTATATTTTCTAGTCGTCTCAGATAAGGACGATAAACCGTAGCTCCCGTCTCACAAACTTTGTTCACATATAACTCTGTAACCCACACACTATTCGAAAAGAGTAAGGGGCGTAGTTCCCGGTGTTGTGGTCTATCTTTGTCACTTACATCAACTCTCATCATGAGTTGGGAGGGCTCAGTGGGCTCATAATTGGACGGATAGCCGTTGGCGCCCTTAGTATGCTGATGTCCGAACCTACCACAAAAAGCAATGTAAAGAGGACACGTATGTTTGTCCTCTCACTCGTGACATTCCATTCCATTCCATTCCACCCATGTCCAATATACCCGCACTGTAACGATCCGCTAAAGATAAATTCAGTTCGTTCGATCCGTACGGATCGTTAAGTGCCCTTGTGGTCCGTAGAGTAGATTTCCAGTTCGTCCAATTCGTACGGATCGTTAAGGGCTCTTGTGGTCCGTAGAGTAGAGTTTACGGATCGTATGTTGCATCTCATTAGGGCGAGAAAAAAATTCACACTTTCCCGCAAGAGGCCATGTGTGTTACGGATCGTTCGATTCGCAATTCGTGCATCTCATTAAATCAACAGTAAACAACTTTGGAGTGCAGTCAAATGCGATTGACAAGATATGTGGATATTCGTCGTTCCAAACGTGGAAAAATACCAGAAATGTCGGCTCGTAATTCTTGCTCGAAAGGGAATATCGATCGTAGCAAGAGTAGGCTGGCAGAAACAGACAAGATATATATGTATATTCTTCGTTCTAAACGTGGAAAAACACCAGCAATGTTTTCTATAAAACGCATGCGGCTCGTAATTCTTGCTCGAAAGGGAATATCGATCGTAGCAAGAGTGC
>JAEMPF020001903.1:684-10684 GCA_022496165.2 Catalaphyllia jardinei
TGCACATTCTCGTCCCCAGATCAGAGGCTTCGCTCCTGACCAAAAAAGCGCGGCCCGGCTGGGGGATGAGAACGCTTATTACAGTGTATGAACTCAACCTGGGCCACCCAGTGTTTTTTTTACCAATCACAAGACGAATTCACAACAAAAGAATCAGAGTTCGTTCAGTTAGGGCCAATCATTACGGCGAAAAGTCCGTCAACGAAAAGGCAACTAATGAAATAGACAGCTGAAATAGATCGTTTTCAATTGACGCCATCACTTTCTTAAATCTAAAACTAAAGATCCACCAAAGTTTGTATCCTAATCAAGCATAAGAGGCAGCATATTGTTTTGCTATGTAGGTGCGTGACACAAGGCTAAGATCGAGTTTGTTGAAAAATATATGCTTATCTCATGGTTTTGAGCCCTTTTAGAAGTTAGAGCATCAGGAAAAGTGCTTATGTCAATGTTCGTTTTTCCAGTACTGATAATCAGTCGCCTAGATAGCCAAAATAAATTCCAGATCATGATATGTTTACACTATTTTCCAGCCGCTATATTGGTGCAGCACGGAGGCACACCAATACGGCGTTTTCATACTGGGCTCGATAAATTTCAGCGAAACATTTCGACTAATATCTGAAGTTTGGGGAAACGCACAGGCCTTAAACTTGGAGAGATGTCTTATTTATCAATATCACAACTTCTAGATGGTTTTCAATTTATTTTTATTGCGTGACAGTGAAATCTATATGTACTGAAAGGCGTCACGAATTTTCAAGACTAAAACGGACGAAGCCCAGACAGTAGCACATGCCAATGGGTATTCTGTTTTTGCATGCGCGAGATGAGTAGAATTTGAGTTCGGCACATGATTTGTTATTTTTGCACACGCTGCGGCGGGTTACCTTTTTTAACGGGCTATCTACGTTGAAAGATCTTGTCGAGAGAGATGAAAGATTATAACAAGTTCACACGCATTGTAACACTGTGGATATTCATAGTGTTTGTCAGGACGTTCGATGAGGATATAGACCTTCAGATTGGACTACGAGTACGAGACTGAATACGGGTGCGAGTTTCGACTTTCAAACTAGTGACGTTTCCAGAGTCCTCGCTCTACATGTTGGTGTTTAGGTAGAAAGGGAAGATCATGGGATGAGATGGGTCTGTGTTGTGATAATGTGAAGCCTGAAAACTAGAATTGAAAAGTCGATCTCGTACTCGTACTCAAATCTGAAGTCCTCAATAATGGTGTGAACAGAACGAGACGAAGGCCCAGAGAAATGGAGTTTGACATTTGATTTTGCTTCAACTTTGATGTAAATTTTCATTATATTTCCGCTGCCCCCAATTTCAAATAACTTCAAAGAACATTATCACTTCTTCTTCTCCTCGGCAGCCGCTTGGGGCTCCAAGCTTTAAAAAAATGAGCTGTTTGTAGGATTAAAATTCTCTTAAAACAGCTTTGGCAAATTTTTATTCGGGATGCTTGGTAGTTTTTCTAAGTCGTGGATCACTAATATAACAAGGTTTTTCGTCTTGTTGTTCTCCAAAGATGTTGTGCAGGATATATTTGTCTATTTATCTGCACTGTTTGTTTTTTTTGCTGTTTTTCCTTCCGGTCTGTGTTCCAGTAGGTATTTTTATAATCACCTTTTTCATCTCCAAGGGCCAACTAGAGTAGAAACTTTGGTTAAAATTTCACTGGTCCACAAGTCCCAAAGCACTTTCATTGCATTGTTTGTTTGCTTGTCCTTTGCTCTATGATATCTATTTTATTTTAGCCAGAAAAATGCGTTGTCTTATTTTAAGAAGAAAATCATCTACCGTGTCTGCGAAGTTTTCACATTTCATGTGCTACAAAATCGTGCAAGAGAGAAGGGTATCGTCGGAACGTTTGGTATGGCGGGAGAGAGAAGTGACAATGGAGAGCGAATGGTGTCTTTTTTGTTCACCAAATAATCTTGCAATCGCGTCTACTATGTTTCCGCATACGAACATTCATAGGTACACAGTCACGTGGACTTCACCAAATGGCCAACACCACAACAAAATCGCTCAAATCTTAAACAATCAGTACAAGATGTTAGAGCATATAGAGGTGCAGATTGCGCGAACGACCATAATTTGGTGATTGCCAATACACTGTTAAAGCTGGTACGAAAGGGCAAGAGGGTAGAGAAAGTCAGGAGATATGAGAGTAGCAAGCTAACCGTGCCTGAAATTAGGAAACAATTTCAGTTGAAATTAAAGAAAAGGTTCCGCTTCTTATCCCTGGAGGAAGCGGACGGCGAAAACAGGTACGATGACGAGGGCGCAGTGGTACGTGAAAACGAAGTAGAGGAAAAGTGGAAAAAGATCAGAGAAAGTTCCTACGAAACAGCTAGAGATGTGCTGGGCTACAGAGCAAGGAAAAGCAAAGAATCAGATCAGCCCTAAGAGCTGGAAAGGCATTGAAGAAAGGAAACAGCTAAAACAAAAGTCAGTTGGCACAAAATCAGAAAGGGTGAGACTCAAATTGCAAAAGGATTACAGAAAGAAAGATATGGAAGTGAAGAGAAGTTTGAGAAAGGATAAGAGACTGTGGGCTAATAACATAGCCCAAGAAGCTGAGGACGCTGCAAAGCGTGGGCAGATGAAGAGCGTTTATGATGCCACGAGGAGACTATGTAGTGAACCTCCAAAGAAAATCGACGCAGTCAGAGAAACAAGGCAGGGAAGTTGTTGACCAACGAAGACAAGGTGCGACAGAGATGGAAAGAACACTTTGCATGAATATTGAAGGTGGCGGTGGAGGTGATGGACGAAATATCTTCGGTTCCCATAACTAAGGCTGAGATCAGGAGCGCCATAGTCAGTATGGGCGCAGGGAAAGCACCTGGGTTGGACGGTATAACCGTTGAGCTGTTCAAAGCTGATATCACAACAACAGTTAAAGTGCTACACGACCTCTTTTGTGCAATATGGGTCTGTGAGTCGACTCCTGCAGATTGGAAGAAGGTTGCCCAAGAAAGGGAATCTCAATAAATGTGGAAACTGGAGGGGGATAACTCTTATGTCTGTCGCAGGAAGAGTGATAGGCAAGGTGTTGATTCAAAGAATATCAGACGGTATTAATGCAAAACTACGCAAGGGGCAGGCTGGTTTTAGACGAGAAAGAAGTACGATAGAAGACCAACCAGCAACCAGCAACGAAAAGGTACAGGTTGATGATCGAGACATCGATGACGTAGAAAGTTTTATGTACCTGGGTGCTCATGTCAGTTCTTCTGGCGGTACGGAAGACAACATCAAAGCAAGGTTAGGCAAGGTAAGGACCGCTTGGAAAAGATTTGGAACAACAGTAAGTTTACCACCAAGAATTAACAAGATCAAAATCTTTAAGTCTAACGTCATCTCGGTACTGTTGTATGGTTGCGAAACCTGGAGAACGACCCAAACTGCTGAGAAAAAAACTGGATGCATTCCTACACAAGTGCCTGCACCGGATATTAAAGATCTACTGACCAATGCGTATAACCAGTGAGGAGATAAGGAGAAGAACGGGGAAGAAAACGATAAGAAGGCAGGTGGCGAGGAGGAGATGGACGTGATTAGGACATGTTCTCAGAATGGATCACAACTCACATCCAAGAACTGCACTCACATGGGTGCCGGAAGGCAAAATAAAGAGGGGTCGACGGCGGGAGACATAGCGCAGAACTGTGGTAAAGGAGCTTAAGGCGAGGGACTTAAGAACCTGGGCGGAGGCAGCATTGGCAGCGGCTGTTAGGATAGCTTGGAGACAGAGAGCTTGCAGCCAGTTCTCCATTAGGAGAACGGCTAAACTTTAATATTTTAAACAATGTAAAATAATACAAACAGTAAATGAGAGAAAAGATAAACGAAAAATCAAATTAAAAAAATAAAAAATCTGTCTAAGGAGGGACGGAGAGAATTATGGCCTCCTCAGGACCTATAACTTAAGAGATAGTGACTGTCCGCTTGGTATCCCACAGCCCCGCAATTATTATTGTAAAATATGATTTTAATAGTAGTCGTATGTAAGTTTTATTTTGCTTTTATACATGGCTTCCTTTTAAAGCAGGTTTTTCTTTATCATTTCCTTTATTTGTAGTAGTTATTAGTGATCTATTAGCTCGGTAGTTAGACTGATTTATTTCAATATTGTTTGTCCTAAAGGAAATGCCGTGTCTGATCAAAAGTCCCATTTATATGGTCTCGGGTACCCGAGACAACCCTTCCCTCCCCCCCTCCCGCCCCGAGTTGCCCTGGCCCAGGTATATTTTAGCTTATTTCTTTTGCAAAATTCAACCATGCAACCGTTTACTTTAGGATCGCGAACCCATCTCGGGGGGCGAGACAATATCTGTACATTTGATTATTCGATAAATGTTATAAATAATCGTACAGGATCAAGTTTGACTGGGCCCTTTGCAGCTGGGGTCACGTGATCACAATTGACCTAAAAACATTATATATTATGGGCTATAACTTAAAGAATGCCAGAAATGGAAAGAGCATATCGCAAATACCAAAATGGCCAAGTTTGAGGCCCCTAGCATTAACGAGTGAGTCAATACGTCAGTTTGCAGTTTTGGACAATTGAGGGTATATCTGTTGCAAATGTTGCTGGAAAGCGAGGCCTTGCTATCCAGCAACTTTTTAAGGTTGCTCGATAGGCTGAAAATTGACGACATTTATCAAAAATACGATGTTTTTAAAAACATCAAATTTAAAGCCCTTGAACTCTTGCAAAAAAGCATTTTGAAACGATTTTGCCAAAATTGCCTCTAGATGAGCTAGTGGAAAATTCAAGGTAAGTACACAGTGGTATAACTTTTGTTACGCAGCAACGGTTGTTTACAGTCAGAAAGTGACCACAAATGGAGATTAGTTTCAATAAATATGAACAACACTTTGTAGAAAGGCTGTTAAAACATACAGAACTCGATAATTGTAATAACATGTGAAAAGTGCCAACTGAATCCCCATCACAGGCTCATTCATTTCCCTTATAGAAAGTAATATTTCCTACAACTGCAGTAACTTTTCACAAAATACAACAACATTTACACTCCTGTAATATGCAACCTGTAAACGCACCCCTTCCCCAGCTTCCTGGCTTGGTAAATGCTTAATCTATCGTGTAAGAAACTTCAAGTGCACTACTTATACTTACACTACTTATACATGAACTACTTCACAATATCATACTAAAAAGAAAACTTAAAGAAATACGAAACGACTTACAATACGATACTAATGCTGCCAAGAATGATACTAGTACTACAATACAATTACTTACAGATTGATATAAACAATGCATTACAACAAATTGCCGTATATAGATGCAAATTGACGTGATTTGTTTGCCGCAGTATAACTTTGTTTGAAAAGCTCTAGGTGGTTTTGGAGGCGGAGGAGAAAGCTTTCAAAAGATAGCTTGCCGTCGCATGAGCTTGTAGCGAAAATGTGATATTTAGCGAGGAGGAGAGTGACATTTAGTGCCTGCTTGTTTTTGATGTTGTTATGATATCCATAGAGGACGACGCATTCCGTCAAAGTGATAACTTTCAGGAGCCACCAGCTGGTGAATTCTTGCCAAAAAACGCTAGATTCAGTACAGTGGAAAAGCAAGTGGTTGATGGTTTGTTGATTGTTTGTAGTGTAAGTATAAGTAGCGTAATAAGTAAGTATATTGCAAGTATAAATGTAAGTGTAATATTAGTACTGTAAGCAGTGTAAGTGTTTGAAGTTGTAAATAAAATTGCAATAAAAAAAAAACTTAAAGTGCATTTTTCTCAAGAGTCTACTTTTGTACCAATTGACTTCACGAGGAACGTTCTACGTTGGAGAGTATTAAAGAGAAATTCCTGAAACTCGGAGTAATCAAATACCACTAGTGTCGCAATGCAACCTGCCAAAATAATCGTAAAATTTGACATCTGTCACGTGACACAAGAAAATTTCCAGATAAAGCCTGTAAAAAGCACTGAAAACAGCAGTTAGCTGTCAAAACGTTTGTTCACTCGACAGAACGAAACAGAAACTTGGAAGATGTGCTTGTCTGAAAGTCAAATCTTGTTTTATCAAAGAGCAGGAACAGCTGACGTCAATGCTATCAATGCTTTAAATTAGAGTTTCAAAAGGGTGTGGCTGGTCACCATAGCAACCATTTTGAGTCAAATTTTAAGAAAAGTAGGTTGTAGGTAGGTAAGCCACCTTAAGAAAAGTAGGTTACACGTGATGGCTTAGCTGCAAAGGGCCATGCCTTACCTTTGCGTTACCTTCTAGGGAGTCTGAGACATGCTTGCCCCCCCCCTCGCGGGCCTCCCCCCTCCCCGATTCTAGCTTTATCTAGGTTCTCGACAACATTGTTGGATGTTTAATATCTTTGAAATCATCTCTGTTTTGAGCAATTTTAACAAGGAGTACGCTTGAGTATTTACAATAATGCTTACCTTCCTGATGACGTACGTACTATCGGTTCAAAGAAAACGATTAATTTGCTGCTGCTCATGGAATTCAAATTAAACGCTGACTCTTTTGAGAAAAGTGGTTTTCTTTAGGCTTTCGTGCAGTCGAAATCTTTGTGAATAATTATACAAGTCATGATCACTGATGGGCTAATCGTCTAACCTGTGTTATTATACATTCAACTCCTAACTGTTTTCTGATTGGCCGAAAGCGTAGAGTGAAATCAGCGCCCATGACGTTATAACTGCAGATTATAGAATTACCATGTCAAGGACACTTAAGGTCACAGGTTATCATGTCATGTATGACCGCAGTGCATGATTTCTAAAGGTAATCTTGTCAAGTTCGCGCGCTTTGTGTTGCTTCCCGTCAGCAAAGAATCAAAAACTTGACTTCCATTTTTTTCGTTCAATGTATAACAAAACAGTTATTAAAATCGGTTTTTGTGATATCCAGAATAATCAAGGTCTCGGTAAGGGTTATCAGCCGAAGCCTTCGGCTGATAATCCTTACCTCGACCTTGATTATTCTGGATATCACCAAAACCCTATCCAATAATTGTTTATTATTATACATTGTACTCACTATCAGCATTCTGATTGGCCAAGAGCCCCCTGCTTATTTTGAGAATTCACGTGATTTTGTGGACAAGCATGATTAGGGTATAATCTGCTATCCAATTTTTTATTCAACAAATTGTAACACTATCCAAATATGATCATGATGCTCTCGATATCTGCCATCCGTAGGTAACAGATATCCGGCGATATACGTAGCTTCGTACGTGGGAAGAAAAAGTGAAGTGAGAAAATGTTGACAGAGAGGTTTTAAAATGTTACGCTGTTTTGTTATCAATTTGTTGAATAATAAAACAATTATCCTGCTCATTCTCGCGGAATATTGTGCAGATTATATCTCGCGTAGTGCGCATGCGTAATACACCTTTGGCTAAAGAGCGCGAGCACTTGAATGGTTTCGAAAGATGCGGTCGCTTGGTGCGTTTGTCCTCGTATTTCTACTTGCATTTCACACATATTTTCCATAAAACAATGTAATGAGCATCTCGGCAAGTGTAATCAGCCTCGGCCTCCGGCCTCGACTGAGTACACTTGCCTCGACCTTGATTATTCCCGATATCACAAAAACCTCATCCAATTATTGTTTATTATCTGTCGATAGAAAACTTGTCACTTTTGGGTCTTTTGGCGCCAGGTAGAATTTTACAGTAGTTTGATTCACGTGTTATTTTACTAAATAGACAAATACGAAAAAGGAAGTGCTTAATAACAAAGATTTTAAACTGAGAGAGCCCTTTAAAACCAGGAAAACACTCTCATCGATAAATATTATTTTTGCTCTTTTTAAGTTAGTCTTTTCTTTCAGAAGATAAAACTGATACTATTTGTTAGGATGTTTGCCCACCCAGGGTCTCGACAGAAACAGCACGTATTTAAGCTATTTTTCATCTCATTTAGGGGTTTATACCAAACCAGCCCAACCGCCCCTGGATCCGCCACAGCTCCGTGTGAATAGCAATGAGAGTTTGAATTTTCCTACTGGGATTTTTTCGGACGGCATAAGGAACCCAAGCTCTGGCAGTAAGAGCCAGCAACACTAGTTCCGAAAGAACTAGTATTTACACTAACACCTAAAACACCGGAAGTTAAAATCAACCCAGTTTTTAGCGCAACTGCACGTCTCAGCAATAGGCCACGTTCGATATATCAATATTCTAAGATGGCTCCGAGGCTTTCAGGACAAACTCGCAAATTTGGTGTTGTTTTCTTTGTAAACAAGCATCTTTTGGGAATTGAGAGACAAAAGAAACTTAAAAACTTTTACAATTTTGACCCGAAAGCCTCAGAGCCATTCTTGAATATTGATATATCGAACGTGGGCTATTTCGGAAGCTATGTCTAACAGATGAACTGAATTGCATGAATGAAGGATATCACGTTTCTTATCTGCAAACGATATCGTCTGATTGTTTTTATTCCCAGTGAACTGTAAAAAAAAAAAGCCAAGTCCGATTTTCAACTCTATATTCCACTTTATAAAGGCTAGAACTTGAATGAAAAAATGGAAAAGAAACGAAGAAAAATATTTCATATCAAATCATTGTGACAACCTTTCGTATAATACGTCAGAAACAACTTTCGCGTTTGGAATTTAACGACACTCGACACTGACATACTTTAGGGCTGGTTCACACTTTGACACTGATAAGCATAAGCATAAGCCGACATACGCAGACGCAGCACGATGTTGATAATTAGCGCCTTTTGTTGGAAATTTCCCTAATAAAAAGTGCTAATTATCAGCATCTTACTGCTTGTGCGTATGTCGGCTTATGCTTATGCTTATGTCAAAGTGTGAACCAGCCCTTACGGATAGAAATCGGATACCAAGATCCACCCTTCCCGGGGAGCGAGATGTCTCACAATCTTGTTATGAAGATACAATTGTTAGTTCTGATGAACTATTTTCGCCGCTAAAATGCAATTACATTGAATACATTTACGCACAGGTATCGATTCCATATAATATTTGACTCCCGTTAGTCTTAGGAAGCGAATGAGACTCCACGCGGCGGGTCTAAAATACTGGTCACTTGTCACTGGTCACTGGTCGCTGGTCGTCACTGGCCACTGGCACACTGGCACAACAGTCGGCGGGTAATCCAATAGCAGTAGCTGAGATCTTGCAAGCATCTTTGCGTTTATTCATCACTTGTTCTTTGATGATCCTTCTCGTATATTTACATATAACTGGTCTTGGGCCAGAAGTTGCAATTCTGGTGGAAATTCGGTGGGCAATATCAATATTGTGATTAGAGATGTCGACTCCCGCTGCTTTGAAGAACTTTAGGCGCATCGCAGAGGTTTCGGAGGCTGATCCTTGCGCGTTAGTTTCTGAAAGACCAATAATCTTGATGTTATGCTGGTAAGTATAGCGATGGAACTCTTCGAGTGTATTTGATATCTCCTCTATCCGAGTGGCCAGAGCATCGAGTCGGGACCAGAGCTCATTTAATGTCTTGTTGGCCACCGCTTGAGATACTTTAAGATCATCATAGAATTCTAAACTAGTCGAAGTATCTGCGTCCTGAGAGCAAGTACGGCGTCCATTACTGGCTGACGATTCATCATGCCGCTCCAAAAGCTGTTGTAGATCTCCAAAATTCTTTTTCAAGGCTGCAATTTCATCTTTAAGCTTGTCATTTTTCTTTTTTTAAATGATTGAGAGAAGTATTTGGCATAGCGACGTAGAGTTGGGGCTCAGACTTTTTAATTAAGGGAGAGCTAGCGAAGGCACGTCCGCATAGGCATACAGTATGCTAGAAGTGGAGGTGAATAGTGGTGGATAATATCCACCACTTTCACCGACACTGAGGTGAATAATTGTTTTAGTATATACCACACAAGCTGAACAACTAGCGGCTCAAGGGCAATTATTTGTGACAATATGGTAATCACCTCCAAGCTAGCCAATAAGCGTGTGCGAAAAGTACTATTCACTTGCGTGATATATACTA
>JAEMPF020001904.1:0-12500 GCA_022496165.2 Catalaphyllia jardinei
ATCGAACCCACGACCTCCGGATTAGATCTACCGTCACTCTGCCGACTGAGCTACGAGGCCGGACAGAGAAAGTCGGGGTCGATTTAGATGGTGAATCGCGGCGAAGAGAAAGTAAGGGTACATATGAATGTTGTGCCGCGTAGCACTATGAACACAAATGAAGTAACAGAGAATTAAATAAGCACTAAAACTAGCATAAAATTGTCACTTCAGAGTTAATTCTCTGTTACATCATTTGTGTCCATAGTGCTACGTGGGTTCGATTCCCACCGAGGTCAAAAGATTTTTTCTTTACCTCGTGTGGTTCCCTGATTCCCTTTACTAGGGCTAACGCCCAGTGGGTTATTCATGGGTTAAACTAGCACTAAAATTTACACTTCAGAGTTAGTTCTCTGCTACATCATTACTCACCATTGAGTTCACTCTGGGTTTCGTTAGAAACAAGGAGTCGAAGTTCCATTTCGCATTGATATTGCGTAAGGATAAGTAAATTCTTCGTTTTCCCGTGGGCATTAATAGTCCAGGCCAGCCGGCAGAGTTTCAACTCGAAAGGAGGTGGCCATTTGCGAAATACCAAGAAAGTTGATTAAATGCTGCTTTGCGTCCGTTATATTTCTTTGCTCTTTCCCGATTGGAATTCTGCTTCGATGCCTTTGAAAAGCATCTTCTTCGCCACATCTATAAAAGCTGAATAATACTTCCACAACTCCCGCCGATGCGGACGTGGCGGCCATTTTGCATACAGAAGTCTGCTAAAAAACCGCTGACCACAAAATGTCTGAAGAACTTATGCGCATGTGTACAAAGTATGCATGCCGACCAGTTCGGACAGTTCGGCGCAGGCTCTTCTCCTTTTGTTTGTAGTTTTGCACGCCTTTATCATAAGGGCTACCTTTGAAGAATCTTAGTCCTTTTTTCTAACATTACTACCTTCTCTGTGAAACTTTTATTGATTTTTAATGAGTGAAATCACTGTTCTAAGACTCTTCTAGCACCTTTTAACTTTTAACAGTTAACTTTTTTAAAACTCTTGACATTAAAATTTTACAAATTTCAACACTAAACATTTAAAAAGGCCAAATAACACTTAACACTAAACCCCATCCAGACCCTCTCCGAGATCTGTATATCTTCATATAATACGAAAGCCGAGTTCAATAATTGTTTAATTATTCATTCAAAATATTTACACGGCAGAACAAAACGGTAACTGAAAATGATTTAGTGAATGATATTAAAGTTACTGTACATCATTTACTCGAGAAGTGCCAAAATTCCGCTTTCTGTTTGTGTTGCGGTCGGTCCCTTCTTTCTTTGTGTATGTTTAAAACTATGTCACATGAAAAAGTGACTGGAAATAATTCAATTTTAGAACAGATTAAAAAAAAAGTTGGAAAAATTATGCAGAGTTTACTCACCAGATAAAGAAAGTTTTCCATTTTGTTTGGAAAAGTAATCAGCAATTTTAAGAGATCTCTTCTTTGCATTACTAGTCTCGTCGTTCGTATTTATGTTGCCGTGTACCATGTGCACTTCTTTGTTCGCAATAAACGCCGGATTGAATGTTCCTTGATTACCAGAGCTCTACACAATTCTGCGGTTTAAGTACTTTCGATGAGAAAATGTTTTTATAAACAGACCGCTTAAGTTGCAATTGGAATGCTCGACGAGCCGTGAAGTCTGACATCAAAAGACGGACTTCGCGCTGATCGAGCTAAAATCAGGACGCACAATAACAAGAGAAACAATAACTGCATGTTATTTTTTTTCTCAAGCATCTGTGCGGGCCGGATTCCTAAATCGTCGAATTTGATTGGCTAATCTTACGCTCGTGACCGGTCCAGCTTTTTACGATACGGCCCACGGGCCGGCGTTTTTCCCGCTGCTGGAATTTTGCTCCTAAAAGTTAGCGGTAATCGTCAATCTTTTGCCTTTTTTACACATCCATCAAGGATTAGTCAACGCAAGTTTATCTCTGTGTTCTTGGCAAGGCAAGGAAAGTCACTGTAAGTTTTTTTTTAATTTGTTTGAGTGTTTTGAAGTTGTGAGAGTTTGCTTGGTTGTTTGTAGCTTGGCGCTGTAATGGCACTTAATCCTGTGTTTCCCTCGCCTTAGAATTTGAGTCAATTTCAGTCAAGTTTACGTTTCTGATCGTTGCTTTATTTAGGAGAATTTCTGTGGAATACACTTAACGAATTCCCTCGCTTTCTGCTATTTAATTTACGGTAGAAAAGTCTTGTTTCAAGTGATTTTAAAAGTGACGACTGACATAAATTGTTTTTGTAGTAAAACTTCAAACTTCGCACGAAATTTCACACCTCAAATACAATTTTGGAGAACTTAACTGGTCAAATAAATGTAAATAATATAAAGTAGTTCGAAAACGATATGTTCTTTAATACATCTTTCTTTGTCTACTATCTGAATTATTCGCTCGTTGCCTAGATTTTTTACAAATAAAATCGTTAGTAGACGGCGCGCAAGCCGATTCAATAACAAGAGTTGCGTAAACAAACCATTAGTAATCTGTAAAATCAATTTACTGCAGGAAAAAAAAAATAAACATGTCACTTACCGGTCTACGTCGGTCCGTATGGGAAAAAAACTGTGCCCTTGGGCTTGGTCTTGAGTAAGGCCCTCGAGTACGGCCCTTGAGTACGGCCCTTGAGTACGGCCCTTGAGTACGGCCCTTGACTACAGCCCTCGAGTACGGCCCGCAAGTACGGCCTTTGAGTACGGCCCTCGGCCTTCGGCCTCGGGCTGTACTCAAGACCTCGGGCACAGTTTTTTCCCATACGGACCTCCCGCCCGGTAAATAACATATCTATCTCGTTCCAAAAATCAAGGTTGAAGCTAATAAACAATTTGAGAATGACCTTATAAACTAAACCCAGTTATTACTTTGAATCGAAATTGACCAATTACGAAACAACGCGTTTTCCTGAGAGGTTTGCAGGAAAAAGAAGCCAGTTAAAAGACGTTTACCTCTGCTAGGTTAGAAGCAAAAAAATATTTTACAATTGTAACGACTAATGCTTCATTCTGTCTATTTATCTGCACGTTTGTCTTTGCCAGTAACTCTGGTCACTTTCCAATTAACGATTTTTTGCTATTTTTCACTACGTTACTTTTGTTAAATTATTTTTTGTTTAATTGATTTATTCTTGCAAAAAAGTAAATGCTTTTATAACCTCTTAAAGATCTATGATTCTCGAAATATTGTACATTTCCTCAAACGCATGCTACAAGTTGTAGATAATGCCGTGTTTTGGCAAAACGTATTGTTATATTTCGAAAACGATCCACTCAGTCCAAGTTATTAGACGCTTTCTATTGTGGTCATGTAACATACCAAATATGGGCGTGGTTCCAAGCATTTAAAGGAAACGTGAATCGAACAAACACAGTAAACTTTGATGGCCACTGGACTTCAGGAGCCAAAAAAGGAAATTCATTTAACCAAAATAAATGATTTTATGCAGCTTGTGACGTAACTAGACCCAGTACTTGCATGTGGGAGTTTCTGTCATCCGGGACATAGATATTGCTTAATGTGGTCCATCTTCTCGTTTGTGCAGCATTCTCGGCAAGTAAAGGGAATTTTGAGTTCGTGTTCTTGCCCAGCAAACAGAGCTTTGCCAAAGTAACACCCCTATGAATTATGTGCATGTTGTATTTAAGTGTCAGGAACAAGATGCATAAAAGGAGGTTTCGAGATTTCCTTAGAAACAGACTTGTAGTTAAGTTTCTCCCAGCCCCCCCCCCCCCCCCACCCCTTAAACGGAATTGAAATAAAATTAAACATGGAAAGAACTTACTAATTTGTGCAAAACCAAACATTGTAAAAGCTCGTTTGGTGTCTCCGACCAAAGCTCGAAATGCTAAAATACCCTTGGAAGGCTTCAATGCAGATCATTTTAGTGGATATTGACTGTATTGATAATTCATAAATTTTGATTCCCGGGTATCTCGTTTTTTAACAGCCATACTCGTGAGTCGAGGTTTTTATAGTGTGCCGAAGCCAAGAGAATTCGTTAACAACAAAAGAATTTAGAATCGCTTCGCATTCATAAACAAATATCGAATAATTTCACAGGGTTCAGACTTCAATTTTTTTAGAAATCCTCAGAGATTTGACACCGGAGTCAGAGTACGAATTATTCTAAGTGACGAAACATCAAGCTCGAAAATTTCCTCAACCACAAAGCTAAAAATACCATCAATTGAAATCGCTTGACATTTGTAAACAAAGATCTACAGATTAAATAAGGACAAGATGAGTTTTTTCCGTAGAAATTCTAGAATAATTTCAGACTGTCGGGTATGTATTTGAAAAACACTTCCCAGCTGCCGGGTATCTAGACACCATGAATTTAATTAGGGAAAACTGGAAGCGGCATAAGTACAACCTATAAGCATATTCTGCTGAATTGTGGTTAGATTAGATCATATTAGCCGATTATATAACAATTATTCCATGAGCCTGAGTTCAATATGAAGTGTAAAATAACCAACGAGCGCGTAGCGCGAGTTGGTTATAATCACTTCATATCCAACAAGGGCGAATGGAATAATTGTTTTAGTAAATTCTCAAACCGGGTTTTGCCGCCGATTTTTATTTGCACAATTTTACAAAGCGAAAAATTTTAAACTTCGCGCACTATTTTCCATATGACGTAAAACGTCGACTATTGGCTCTTATAGTTCACCACTAAATTTTCTCCGATTCTTATTGGTTTAAATTGATCACGTGACGCGATAGTGTTCATCCGCGGAGGGCCACTATCAGCCCATAGTGTCCGTCCGCCGAAAATACCCGGATGGATAGTAGTCGTCCGCCGGAAATACCCGGATGGATAGTAGTCGTCCGTGAAAACTTTGTTGTAAACAAGCGGGTTTCGTCGAAAATAAACAACTGAAATTGTAGTAAGGGCTTTTGTCCGTTTTATTTTTCAAATTTTATATTTGGCTTTCACGGCTTTCGTATCGAAATCTTGAAAATAATTCAATTGAAGTCTAATTGATTTTTGAACTAGCGTGCGGAAGAAAATTTGGTGGTGAACAATAAAGACAATAGAGTGTTTATGTCTCGGAACTATCGGTCTGATAGTTGCCCCTTGGAAATTTGATGTTCTTAAAACTAGCATATTTGCCCTCGAAGCTTCGCTTCTCGGGCAAATATTTGTTTTAAGAACATCAAATTTCCGCGGGGCAACTATCAACCGATAGTTCCTCGACAGAAACACTCTATTGTTTAAATAGTCGGAGTTTTTTAGCCAATCAAGCTAGAAATGAAATAGTCGGAGCTGAGAATTTACTAAATGATCAATATGATCAGGAATTCAACATGATCAAAGGCAAACAAATATTTGTAAAGTAAAGTAGACAAATTTGAGCGAAACGGTAACTATAATATTCTAGTAAGCCCTTAAAGGAAGAATGTACAGGGAAATAGTAACTTACCCTCAGAAACCTTAAAGCTGAGTTCTTCCCATGTTTAATTCAATTTTAATTCCGTTTAATTAGAGATATATTTCGGTAAGTGAACACTGATACCATGCGCTATAAAGAAGCCTTGCAAAAAAATTCTCTCAACGGAACTATTTTTACGGGCTACCAGTGTTATTTTCTAGACGAAAGAAGAAAGACCCTGAAGTAATACTGCATAAAATCCGTGACAAAAAGGATCCATCTAGCCATGCATATTAACCTTCTTTTTCTCAACCAGCTAACGTGTGGAGTAGTTTGCGTGACTCATCATAAAGTACCAGTCCTATTGAAAAACCTTTGAAGATATTGAATCAGTGGTCTATTGATTAGCTGCATGAGTTGTAAAACCTTTTTTGGACTTCTTATCTTGGATTTATTTCAATTATACCTTAAAAATATGGTGGGAATGTACAAAATAAAAAAGGTAGTCGGAAACAACAATTGTGCAGTAATTTACAACTGAATATATAATGAGGTATGCGTCGAAGTGACCTCACGGAAAATTCTCTCAACGGAACAGTTTTTACGGGCCACTGGTATTTTTTTCCAGGCGAGTAGAATAAAGAATCTGCTTTTATTTGGTTATAATTATTTACCTGACTGAAATATAACAGACAGCATTTAACAAGTTCAAAGTTTGCTAATATTAGGCTTATCACTTTAAGTCGGTAAATGGTTAAGCTTCCGTAGGTCAACTATTTTGTAAAACAAACCATTTTCAAACAATATTTAGTCCTAAGTAAAGTTTAAGAGATGCCCCACAAACTGTGTAAAGGACATGTTAAGACAACGTTTGGCACGTCCATACGAGCATATTAAACATGTGTCAAATTCCAAGTCTCATGGCCGCCGCTGAAGGCCCTGTGGTCGAATTTTCAAGTTTTGGAAAATTTTGAAGAAAAGAAAAGGAAATCGAACCTTTTGATGCCATTTCCGAAAACGGGTAACCAAATGGGTTCTTTTGGTCAAACAAGAAAAAATTCGTTATTCCGCTTCTGTCGGCCGATTCTCGATATTTTCGGTTTTACGCTCTTAACCTATTAGCTGTATTCTTGACGGGTACGCTTCACTTGGTTGTACATCAGAAAATAGTAGTGAGCTAAAGAAGCGCAACGCCTCGGTAATGTTAGGAGAAAGTTGTCTCAGTTAAGTTGAACTTGCATACAGACATGGTTTCAAAGGGCAAACGGACTTCACATTTACTTGGTAATGCAAGCTAGCTGGAGTCCTGTAACGAATGACGTGCGATCATTTGTGCTGGCTGCCGATGGGTGGTTAAAGGGAGAAAAACTTCCGCGTACACAAGTCTTTACGTCTGGTATTAGCGACTCCGTTTAGAGTGTCGAGAGAAGATAAAAATGGTTGACAATGGAACTGATCTCACTGCCGGAATCGATAAAGATTATCAAAACGGATTCACAGCCACCATAAGTTTTCCAAACGTTGATGTGGTCCTGAATCTGCTTTAACTGTTACACTTGCTAAAAATGTAAAACTGGACGTGCTAATTAGAATTCGATTAAAAAAGGTTACATGAGTCATTTTTGAGTTACAAACCCATAAATCTAATATTAAGAGTATTTGAAATGGGTTATTCTTTTGTAATAGTAGTCGTTTATGTCACAAACTTGCTCACCAATGTTTGGGCATTTGATTGATACACTGATTATTGTAGCATCGATGGGAGGCGGGTGGTCACATGCCGGATCGAGCGGTCATGGTTTGAGCCCTGGCCTGAGGCCGCATTGTGTTGTGTTCTTGGGCAAGACACTTTACTCTCACAGTGCCTCTCTCCACCCAGGTGTATAAATAGGTACTGGCCAACTTAATGCTGGGGGTAGCCCTAGGATGGCGTGGCATCTCATTTAGGGGGAGTACAAATACCCCCAGTCGCTTCATGATACAGAAACCGGGATAAACTCCGGTCTGATGAGCCACTAGATTCGTATTCAGACTTAACCCTAATTTAAAAACTAACCTTTATCTATCAAAGGAGAAATTCTGAAAAATGTGCCAAACGTTATGAGCTGCTGCGCACATAAGTACCATACGAAAACAAACCATGCCTATGTGGGATTCATCTCGTCATAGAGATAAAATATTCTCAACAAGAAGCTATTTTTCAGAAAGAAATAGTGTTTCGTTTCCGGAAAGATATCCAGGCTCAGAAAGGCCTGTGTTTTGATATCTTGTGCATGAGAAGTCCCGGGGTGAGGGGGATTTGTGCTAATGCACTTCTTTGTGATTCGCTTAGTTGCTAGAGCTTGGGGTTTTTCGTCGAGGCGGAATATAGTACTGAAACTATGGTGGAAAGGGAAGCCATAAATTAATTCAAGTTTTCTACACATTACCGCTCCTCGAAATATATTTATTTGTGATACTTTCCTGTGACTCTGCCCAAGGAGAGAGGCGTTCTCCCTTTTATGGGTATAGGTATGTCCAGCCTGAGAGGGTATGCCTTTTTTGAGACATTTAGGTCAGAAATAGAGTATCCAATTTGGTCATTTTGGTCTCAAACTGGGCATGCTTTTTTGCACTTTAGTCTTGAATTTGGTATGTTCAGTCTTTTTAAAAGACTGTAGTTCATCATTATTGATAAGACCAGGAATCAGACAATAGTTGATAAGGCAGGGGATCCAGGAAGCTCAAACTTTATGATATAAGGCACTAAGGTAGGTTTGCGATAGGGCATAAATTTAAGATAACGGTGGAACAGAAAAATAACTTTTAAGTGTAAATGAAAGTGCTCCGTCGTTCATAGTGCTACGCGGCACAACATTCATAAATTTAGGAGAAGGTCATAAATAGGGTTGAAAAATCGCAGATTTTGGTCTAACTTAATTGAGCAGGGTAAATGCTTCGGTAAGCGGGCCGCACGGCCACGCCAATTTTTCATAATTTTAAAGTATTGTGTGAAGCTAAATAACGCCAAGAGGTAAAACCATTTGACGCATAATTTTTTCCATTTGTGTGACAGGCAGTGCTTGATTCGAATGCCTGCTGCGACACTCTTCGTTTTGTTGTCGTTGATGCAATGTATTTTTCTTTTCAAAAATGACGTGTTACGTGTGACGAGAGTTATAACCTATTTACACGGTCCACCTTCGGCTTATTTATCAAGCCAAAATACCAGTGCTATCGGTGTTTTCATGAAAACCAGCACAGCCACGGTACGTCAAAACAAAAAGTTTGTTATTTTTAAAAGCTTAAAATAGGACGCGCTCCACAAGAAGTAAAGCTTCTCAAATTGTGGCGGAAAATTTAACAAATTCAATTAAATCTAGAAAATGTCGACACGTTTTAAGAAAGCGATATTGTACCTTTTGTGCAATGTAGCAAGGTTAATTAAAATACAATTTGATGAATAATAATATACATGAAAAAAATTACTCGATTCTGATTGGTTGAGAGCAGTGCAGTTCAAGTGTAACACCAGTGCAAAAAGTGTAACACTAATGCAAATTACACATCGTAATTCTGGATTATGATTGACTGAAAGACAAAAAGAAATTTTCTAAGACAATGATTTCACGTAAAATTATGACGAAAAGTTTGTACAGAAGCTTCGAATGACTAAAAATGGCTTCAAGAAAGATCTTCCGGCACTTCCTCTGTTGGGAATTGTATTCAGCGAGTTGTAGGCTCAGGTCGGCTCAGACACCAAAATTACGAACTCTTTAAGGAACTAACAACACAATCCGGAACACACAGTAAACGGCGAATCATAGTGCCTAAAAACGGTGAAGAAACTAGACTCAAATCTCCAAAAACTGCAGCAAGGCTAAACTAAATTCTCAAACCCGCCAAGAAAATGCAACAAAGATGAAAATCTGGAAAATTACGACAGCGAAGTTTAAATGCACGCGCGAGCACATTCTGGATTAGCTAATTAAAATCACCTGAGATTAAGCGCGCGCACAAAACTGAGAGGTGAGTTCAGGGTTCGTAAAGTTTAAGACATCCTCCACGCAAATTTTTTCATGTTTATATTATTAATAAGTAATCATACGGTTTTTCTCGTTCAATTTGAAATTAATTTGCACTTGTGAGTTTTCAAAAAGCAAATTGCACTCGCCGAAGCGGGTCGTGCAATTTTAGCTCTTTGAAAACTCACAAGTGCAAATTAATTCCACATCGAACTCGAAACCGTATGATTACCTATACTTAGTTACCCTCCACAGTATATCGTATCTGTCTGTAGTATCGTTCAAGCGTTCCAATTGCGCGTTCTTTTCTTGTAAGCATCCACAGAAAATAGGCGGGATTGTTATTCCTGACAAGTCCGATTTCATCAAAGTTACGTCGCTGTTGTGATCTAAATCACATTTAAATCAAGCAAGGAAACTCTTATCTTCGTTTCTTTATTACAATCACATCGTTCCAGTCTGACTTTAAACATTCAAGTCCCCAGTTATTTCTGCCTTGACGACATTTTAAGTTTCTTTTGTTTCCGTGACTCGAAATTAAATTTAGTTTTGCTGCACATGTTTATCTTGTGAATTATAAGCGTTACATTATTGATAACTCTCATTGTCAATAAATCACTCTAAAACGAAAAACAGTACCATTCAGCCATTTCTTTGTTGAACTAAACAAAACTAACTGCTTCAATCGGCTTAAAATATCGCATTAGGGGGTCAAATCGCGTGGTATGGCGGCGTCTCTACCTCGAAAATATATTTCCCATTTACTACTACTATGCGATTAGAAGTCCACTTCGTAGTTTTCTTGTGTAATATACCGATGAAGAGAGTTTCAATCGATAATTCCCCATTTCGTAAAAGGCAATTAAAATGTTGCATTTCGATGCACAGAAATGTGGCGGGAATTTCGCCGCCGTATTTATATCTACAATTACGAACTTTACTCTGATTGGATGTTACCTTCACTATGTAAATAGACTAAAACCCCATTTACACGCGCTAAAATATCGGCACGGCACGCCAAATTTTTGGCACCGTGCCTAAACCATTTTGGCACGGCACTACCCATTTGCACTACCTAAAATAAATGGTTTTTCGCCAACTGGGTACAATCCCAAGTCTTAATCGGCACCCCTTCTCTCCGTCTGTTTTATTCCCGGGAAATGGTGGATAAACAGCTTACCGTCATCTTGCATCGTATCTTAAGAGTAAAATGTGACTTAAATCTAAACAGGAAGAGCCATCTTTAGTTCAACAAGGAAACTGATCGACATCTCGGCGAAATAAGAAAAAAAAAAGGCGGAAGGAGAAGCGGTTGTTTGCAGCGATGGCGCACGTGGCTTGTCAGAAATTCCATGAAAGAAGCTTATAGGTGAGACCGAGTAATCAGGCCTGGTTTGACATGGCAGACACGGAGCTTCTTCTGTCGCCATTTTTGTGACAGCCACGCATGCGTTATGGTAAAAATCACAACGAAAAAGGCCTGGAACGGCACCAAAGAGCTTTTGCACGAACGAATTTTTTGGCACGGTGCCTCGTTTACCCGTGGCAAGAATAACTCTGGGAGATAGTCTCGGCACCCCTAAAATTTTAGCCACCGGTGCCACATTACATTTGGGACCGATACGTTCACTCAAATTGGGAGTGCCTTGCCTTAAAATAGTCAACACGGTGCCAAACATTTGGCGTGCCGTGCCGCTTTTTTAGCCCGTGTAAATGGTTTTTTGTTTTTTTGGTCTCAGTACGTTTTATCACTTCTCGCGTGGCGCATGACACAAAGCACGTAATCGATCGCCTTTACACCGCTAGGTTCAAAAAATAAGGCTATGTTCTGAAAGAAATGCATGAGTAGCTTTAGCATATGGATTACATCACATCAGTCTTTTTTTTCTGCTCGAAATCATTGCATGAAAGGTTTCTTGTAGAACTCCGACGCTGAAACGTAAGACAACAAAATAACGTAAAAAGAATGACTGTATGGAAATGTAAACAAATAATTTGTAGCACAAAGTGGTATATACTTTGAAAAACTCTCGACTGCAATGGAAAATGAACTTGTTTAAAACGAATAAGCAACAGTTTTGTTTTCCTTGTTAGAATCATCGAATGGGATAAAATTTCAACGTTAGTGGGCTGTATAGGCGCTAGTCCATTGTCACAGTTTGACTTCTTTTCATTGCCTATTTAACAAATTGACGTCAGTTTTTTCATGCGTCCGTCCTTTTATTGATTGCCATTGTCTGTTATGGGTAGAACTAAGTCTTTCAATGATTCAGTCATACTGAGTTCAATTTACAGGGTCCTCAGCTGGGTGTTGTTTGAGAAAACGCTGGTAGGCAAGTCCTTTAACCGATTCTTTGCCAAAAGCCTAACAAGAAAAACATTACAGTAAGTAGTTTGAACCGAGAAATATCAGTAATTTATCTAGGGTAATTGACTTGGCTTTGGTAGTTCTTCAAAGAACTGTTGTTGGTTAATAGGGACTTTAAGATATGGTACGGCGAGGCTGTAGTAATTTCCGGTGACGTCATGTCGCGTGTTCCACTACGACTTTCCCGCCGTAGCCTTGCTCTCTATTACGGGAAAGTGCCTAGTTTCACGTACTCTTCACTACGTGAGTATAAGCCTGCCGTTTACTTCTCATTTTAACGCTTTTTTCACTGTTTGAACAGCCTAGTTCGAAGATAAAGTACTCAATCACAAAAATCCGTTCGAAAAACAAACATTATATGCAACACATACAATGTAATTTAAATCAAGCCATTCGCTTGGCGTATTGTTATGCGTGTCTCAATTTCAAGGTGGAGCACTTAATCGCTTAGGAGTCACCAATTAGAGACAAGTAGGCGGGCTTTAGGTTACTATTTAATTTGAACGCACTGCTATTTTCGGCCTCTTTACCATTGAAATACAACTCTAGCCTTTCCCTCCACCTCCCCAACCCCAGCCACATCTCTCCTATTCTGTTTTGCCATGCTGCAGTTTTTTCGTGCCCCACCTTTGCTGAAGATACCATCAACTTCTTGCAATTTATCATAAGCTTATTTGAGACAAATAAACGTCACGCAAGTGGCCATATTTACGCCA
>JAEMPF020001905.1:2500-14577 GCA_022496165.2 Catalaphyllia jardinei
AGGAGCTATTATTCGTTCTCGTGCAACTTGGTACGAGTTAGGAGAAAAAAACAATAAATATTTCTTGAATTTAGAAAAATCAAACAAGAAAAAGAGCAGTGTACGTAAAATATTCACCAGTGATAGCAAGCTAACAAACGACCCCAAAAAGATTATGGACGAGCTGGAATCATTTTATGCTAACCTTTATGACGGTTGCAGTCAACCATTAGATTCAGCCTCTCCCATGTTCTTAGATGTCTCTAGGGGATTTCCTGCACTAACAGATGACTTGAGGAAGATCTGTGAAGGGAAAGTAGGTTATAGTGAATGCTTCAATGTGTTGGGAACCTTCCCCAAAAATAAAACCCCTGGAAATGACGGTTTGACAACTGAATTTTATCTGGCCTTCTGGCCTCTTTTCGGAAGGCTATTAGTAGACAGTCTAAATTACGCATTTGAGTTTGGTGAGCTTTCAAATTCACAGAAACAAGCCATAATAACCTTAGTAGAGAAGAAAGGGAAAGACAAAAGGATGATTAAAAACTGGAGCCCCATATCTTTGATCAATGTTGATGCGAAGATTGCTTCTAAAACACTAGCAAAACGTTTGGAAAAGGTTTTACCAGAAATAATACACTCAAATCAAAACGCGTTTGTCAAAGGAAGATCTCTTTTTGATGCAATCAGAACAATTGATGATATGATGGGGTACACTAAAGAGAAGGAACTATCTGGAATTTTGAAAAGGCTTTTGACACGCTTAATTTTAATTTTTTAATAAGAACACTTCATAAGTTTCATTTTGGCCCTTCTTTTATTCAGTGGATTCGAACACTGTATAAAAATATATCGAGTTGCGTAATGAACAACGGTTTTACAACAGGGCCCTTTACATTGAGCAGAGGGGTACGTCAAGGCGATCCACTCTCTCCCTACCTTTTTATAATTGCGTTAGAAACGCTAGCTATAAAGATTAGAAACGACGATTCAATCAAAGGCTTTAGTATTGGAGAGGAAACCACGAAACTTTCCTTATTTGCGGATGACATGACTTGTTTTTTACGTGACAAAGAATCTCATACCTCCCTTCTTGCCATTCTGGAATCCTTTGGATCATGCTCTGGTCTGCGTGTAAATCACGATAAAACTGAGATTATAGCGCTCGGCAGTAATATTCTACACGAGAAGGATTTTAACGACCATAAGATTTGTGAAATTATCAAGATCTTGGGAGTTTATTTTGGTTATGACGAAAAACAGAGAAATGATTTAAATTTCCGACAAACATTAAAATCTATTAAAAAATCAATATATATGTGGAAATGGAGGAACTTATCTATTTTGGGTAAAATCCAAATTATCAAAACTTTTGCAATTCCCAAGTTACTGTTTAGAGCGTCGGTTATTCCGATGCCAAATGATCTTGTAAAAGAAATTAACTTTTATTTTATTTTTTTACACTTTTATTTGGAATGGCAAAGATTAAGTCAAGCGCTGTGCGCTCATTTCAAATATTGACAAAGGTGGACTGAAGATGCTAGATATTGAGTCTATGCAAGACGAGTCATTTGTCTAAAGAAATTCTTAGAGGACTACCCGAGTACTTGGAAATCGTTTTTAAATAGTTGTATTTTTTCAGTTGGTGGGAGCTTAATTTTGCATTGTAATTTTGACACCGTCAAATTATAAACTCAGTTTCCGAAATATTATAAAGAATGCTTTGACGCATGGACAGGTTTAAATAGTAGAAAGCCTGTCACTTGAAATGATGTTATGAACGAGATTATTTGGAATAATAGGTTTATATGTATTGATAAAAAGTCTGTCTATAGAAGTGATTTAGTTAATTTGGGAATCATAAAAGTGGGTGACCTTATTACGGATAACAATCTTTTCCTCCACGAAGATCCTTATGTGACGATTACTCCTGAGCAACGTTTCTTTAGTATGGGAGTTGTTCTCTCTCTTCCATCGGACTGGAAAACAGTTATTAAATCTTCGGTCTGTAAAAATGAAATAAGACCCATCCCTCACACACCGCACATTAAACTAAACTGTGGCTCTTTCCCGATCTCAGATGTCACCTCTAAACAGATATACGACTCTTTTTTGTGCAAAAAACAAGTCCCTCCGACAGCCCAACAAAAAATATCAGACAAATACCCAGACATGATCATTAATTGGAAAAAGGTTTATTCTCTACCTTTCCGTACTACACTTGATTCTAAATTGAGAGAATTTCAATACAAAATTCTAAACAACATCGTCTTTACAAATGATAAATTATTTCGCTTTGGCCGTTCGCAATCTCCAAATTGCACTTTTTGCAATGAAGAACCAGAATCCTTAGAACATTTACTCTCTCGTTGCAAAGTGTCTTCTGAATTTTGGGAAGAAGTCTTGTCCTGGCTTAAAGAACATAACATTGTTATAGAATCCTTCGGCGAGATAGGTTTGTTTTTAGGGATTTTTGAAGAAATGGAAGATTTCCTTTTAATCAATCAATCATGTTATACTTTCAGGTAAATACTATATTTATGTAAGGAAATGCCTTGGAAGTTTACCTTCGTTGAGAGGCTTTATTGCCAGGATAAGACGTGTGTATAATATCGAACTCCATATTACGAGGGAGAGGGACAAACTGGCTACTCATTTTAAAAAATGGGAAAAGTTAGTAGCTGCTTTAAATACTTAGTAGGAAATTAACCTTGTCATATGCTACATTTAGTTGGTCTCCTGTGCTTTTTATTTTATAATACTTTTTCGTTTTGTAAATAAGTCCTTGTAAGTAGTTTACTGTAAGTACCGTTTCGTGTTTTTAAGTAACTTACTCCGAGCTAGTAGTGTTTTGTAAATTGTAACTTTTTCTTTGTTTCCTTCTGGTATGTTGTATATTAGCTGTAAACTTAAATGAGTAATTCGTGTTCTTTAAGTATTGTAACGTGTCTGTAGCAAAATAAAAAATAAACAAATTACAAAATAAAAAAAAAGTTGCACGTCTTGGCCAAGGTTTTCAGCTCAGCAACAAAACAGTCGACCGACTCGGTTGGAAGCTTATCCCGCTTATTAAAGCAGTATCGCTCGTAGATCTCATTGACTTCTCAAATGTAATGTTTCTCCATTTTAGCCATTACCACGGGCCAATTATTTGAATCCTCGCCCTCGGTGTAGCTAAATGTTTTGATAACTTTCAGGGCGTCATCGCCGATCGTGTGCTTGAACTGGAGACGCTGGTATGATTTCTGGTGGTTCCTGAACAGGGTTTGACGCTGTTGGTACTTGCAACTGCATGTACTGCTTCCCTTTTTGGTCCTCTCCTAGGTTTGTACGATACAGGAGATTATCCATATTATTCTGAATGCGTTGCATCTCCGAAATTGGAGGGGGCGCCATCAGAGTTTGTTATTTGAGGTACTTGAGCAGTTCTTGAGAAATTCTATTCTCTTCGAATCCTTTGTCGAATCTTTCTTCGCCGGGTAAAACATTTGCTCGCAATCTACATCTATCTGGAGTCGTTGGCTTGAAACCAAGCAGTTTTACTTGGATACATTTGTTTGGCTAGAGTCAAAATTTGCAGTTTACCCCGAGGATTCTTGAAAAGGACCAAGTAATGACTGTTTAAGCTGATGCTTCGGTTGCCTTTGCCTTGATGGAACAGATTTTGCACAATGTAAATAACGCTTAGATTTCGGTGATGCGATCCTTTTGTAAACATGTCGACGATCCGGTTATCTTTTCCGGCTTCAATCATTTGGTCGTCAATGACAATCAGGTTGCGTATGTTGACATCTAAATAGGAATCATTTTCCAGAGATTTCGGGATCCCCTTGACAAATTCGATTGTTGGTATCATCATCAATAATTGCGTATAGGCGTTTTGCCACTGTGAATAACACCAGATTATTCTTTCCGGTGGTTGATCGATCACGTTTTGAGCTTGTTGTAACAGTGATTGTACCCAGACAGTTTTTCCCGAACCGGTTATCCTTGCAACCATGCATGTAAATGGTGAACCAATTGAAACCGCTGACACTTTTCTTGTGACATCGGTATGACTGGAGCAAGACTGGAATTACTGTGTTTTCTGTTCATATGTCTTTGCAAATTATCTTTTCTAGAAAAATCCTTTTCACAAACAGGACAGGGCCAACTCATGTCAACTCATTCAAAGCCTAGCGCAAACTGAAAAAATGTGTATGATGCTCCACATTTATATAGGCTTTAATCACCACAATACTCAGTATTGTTTTCCCTCCTCTTCCTCCCCCTCCTCAATTGTATTGTTTTCCCTCCTCCTCCTATTGTTCTATCACCATATCGAAGACCATATAAAGCGCGACACAGGAGAATCATTGCCATTTGAGCTTGGTAAAGTGTTGCTTACATTTCATTTCAGTCAGAGCAGATCCGCTAAGTTTTAAACGCGATGAAGAAACTTTATACTCCAAATCACGAATTGTACGAGGAATACTATTTAAACCAAGCTAAGCAAAAAGGTGGGAATTTACCGGCTTTTCACGGATCCCGATTTCAGCGACGATATGGCTTAGGTTCCATATTTAAAGGGTTGTTTCGCTGGGCGATGCCTCATTTACAGCAAGGCGCCAAAGTGCTTGGCAAAAAGACATTACAAACGGGGGTCCAAGTGGCTCAAGATGTTCTGGAAGGAAATAATGTTAACACAGCGCTGGCAAAGCGTAGTAGAGAAGCTATTGGTGGACTAGTACCTCAGGCTGGGAGTGGTCGAAAATCTACAAAAAGAAAAGTGCGGTTTAGTGGTTTACCCCCACTCAAGAAACGCAAAACAGTTGTGTTGGATCAAGACCAAGACGACTTTCAACTTTGGTCGTGAATTTAAGTGGGATTCCCTGTCAAAATTATAAAATACTGGTGTCTGTCATCTTTAATTCATTTTAAGACCATGTCTCGAGTAGTAAAGAACAATCTACCTTTCCTTCATCTCTTAACTTGTTGCCCAGAACATCAGCGTCAGCTTCTTCTAGAGACAGCGACTCCAGAACAGATACACGCATTAGTTCAGATTCTTTTTAATATACGTCATGGAAACATACCGGTCTCTAAGGAAGTGAAGCACAACTTAAAAAAGCATATAGATGCCCTTGCTAGTCTCGTTCAGGGTCGGGGGAGAACACTCTGCGACGCCTGGCACTTTTTGTGTATCTAGATCATCTAACGTAAAATTACGTCACATCCGGTAAAAAAGCGAGCTGAGCTGCAAAATCAAATTTCATTGTGGCATAATCAATCGTTCTCCCGGTAAGTAAAATGCCAATATTTCGCAATCGGCCGGATGTTTTTCACGTTTTAATTCGCCACGATAAGCAAAATTTTGTCTTCTTCCTGGTCATATCAGTGTTTCTGAAGGACAGGGCTATTAGGTATTCAAAAATACGCTGTTTTGAAGGCGTGTTTTTTTCCGAAATGTCGTCATTTCTTCGTTGCTGAATTCAACAGGAATCGTCGTTTGCCTGGAAATGAAGAATTCTAGGTAAGTTGCACTCAATTAAAATATCTTATTCTCTTAGGCAGGCATTACACTAATAGAAAAGCGCAATGGCAATGTTTTAGATGTGGGAGAACATAATTACCAGAAGCCCATTTTTTCAAATTTGCCTTTGTCAAACACTTGAGAGCTGTTTATCGTATCACTGCAAGAATAGACCCGTGCACAGAACGCGCTTTGCGGAACTTTCCTGCCAATCGACACCAACACAAATTCATGTTTTGTTTGCTTAGGACTCAAACTGATGTCATAAAATATGTTATTATTGGGTATGAACCTTAAACAATTATGTTTTCCCATAGCAATTCTTTGATTGATTGACATCCATTACAGGTAGGCCGTGAACCCCTTAAAAAAGCAAGAGGATAGTTTTAACAGCCATTCAGTAATATGGATATGTCGTGTTTTTTTCCTCTGTTATAATCAAATTTATTGTTCCGTTTCAACAATGTTAATGCCATCAACACTAAGTTCCAGTACCCCCTCCCGGCCCGATCCCATGTGGTCAAGCGTGCACCTTTAACTTCTTTAAGGGCTGTTTCACATTAGCGACGGAATCGGAAGCGGAGTCGGAATCGGAAACGCAAGGAGCGTTACGATCCAGTGTAAATCAAAAGGAGGAATCGGAAGCGGAGTCGGAAGCTCGACGGAATCGGAGTCAGAAGGATCAAAAGAGTTTCCTTTTCTTCCGATTCCGCTTCCGCTTCCGTCGCTTCCGATCCAGTGAGAACAGGATGAACGGAATCGGAATTGGAAGCGGAATTATCAGCGAATCAAAAACTTTTTACAAGTCCCTTTTAAACTGGCATAGGCTGTGAGACAGTTCCCCGTTCTTTATGGCAAGTCCTGTTGGTACTTCAAAGACAACAGCAAAAAAAGGCTAGCATGGGAGGATGTCGCTAAACAGATAAAACTTCAGACCGGTATGTATTGCAGTAGTGAATACAGTTTCATTTGTTTCAGGTTTTCGTCAGTCAGGATCATGCTGTTGTATGGCTGCAGTTTTCTCGGTTTTTTCCGTTTGGGTATTAATTACCGTAGTGTTAGGGAGTTTTAGCAATGACGACAGCGACGGTGGGGACGAACCCTTGTAATAAATGATTTATATCATTTACCTTGGAATGTCGCAACTCTAAATCTGTTTAGTACGCCTATTGGTCTGAAGACTTGCTCAAGCTAAACATACATCAACAGCGTTCAATACGAAAAGAAGAAACGGACAATTAGCCATTATGGTTCGCGTTCTCTAAAAAACGTACTCAGTCATTTCACGTTGTTAATTAGGGAACTTAAGCAAGCCACGACGGCAACGGCAACGGGAACGTCGCCAAACAAAAGGTTTAATAAGGAAAACAATAGCTGTGCACGTGCGTTATAAATCTTTGTACATTTCGGTGCCGTTCTCTGCCAAACGACAACGTGAAATGACCAAGTTTTGCGTATTTTGGAGACCTAGGCCTCAGCGGCAAATATTTTAAATTTCCTTATGGAATTGATAGCTGGCATTACATATTTAGTTTGAGCAGGTTCTTAGACAGATTTGCGCTCTGAACGGGTTTAGTTACTTACGAAATTCAAGAGTAAAATTTAAATACTTTTTTTGCTAAGCGTCGTCCCTGGCGTCGCCGTTGTCAGTGCTTAAGTTCGCTAATTTGTAGAGGACGGCAAAGAAATGTACAAGGATTCAAAACGCACGTACACAGCTATTGTTTTGCTCATTAAACCGTATGTTTGGTGACGTTCTCATTGCCGTCGCCGTCGTGGTTTGCTAAAACTCCCTATTGTATCTGCTAAGAGGTTACCTGAGAAAAAAAAACATAGCTGTTTGGCGGAATGCGGGATGGAAACATTATTATTAATTTATGGTTTGAATTAAAAACTCAACACAATTTATAACTTGTAACGATCTGTAATGAGTATAACTTTACCTTTTCATTGCTTTATTCTCAGTATTGTCACACTTATGTAATGTGTAATATGACTGTACATTTGCATACAATGTACATTTAGGCAAATATGTGCATATTGTAAAAAATTATGTAAAACAAAGTTAACGAGTCTGTAAGGGAATGAGAGAACACTAGCAATTCTGACAATTTTAATTTATCACTATTTCAATGTGCCATTTTAACAAACTGTTCGTAAAAGGAAGTCTCAGAACAGGCAATAGCAACAGTGACACCTAACAAATTAACTCATGTCTGGGAATCATTGAAGAGTGACGATGAAACATATAGTGCAGTGGAACTGAATAATCAGATTGAGTGGCATTGTTAGTGTTAGTGACATTGCGAGAGTGATGCAAGTCATGGTCTGTGAACTTGGACGAGATCAACAAAGGAAAGGTTCTGTCCTAGAAGTTGACAGAGTCAACAACATGTTTGTGCTTTAGAAGCTGGCTCATATATATGTAAGATAATTTGGTTTTATCAACTGAGTTGATAATGTGAATTAGCCACCGTAAAGAGATTCAGCTTCTGAATCTCTTTACGGTGGCTAATTCACATTATCAACTCAGTTGATAAAACCAAATTATCTTGTAATACTCCCACCGACGCAGCACCATAGTTTCTTTAGAAACTTACCCCCTTTACTCATATATATGTACCTGTCTTAAGGCCAGCTTCCTCACTACTTGTAAAGGGGCTGGGTTCCTGACTTGTGTATGTAGGAGGACCACCTGTATTGACCTACAGGTATATGGGAGGGCTCAGCTCAAAAGGAGTATCTCTTACAGGCTTCAGGTATAATATTATTATGAAAGGGTAAGGATTTCAACAGTTGAGGTGTATGAAAGGGTAGGGTAGGGAAATCTGTGATTTCGGGATTCCATTCTAATCTGGCTCTAAAATGTTGAAAAGCTCTCATTTACTCTCTTCAGCCAGAATGAGGGGATTCTGCAACATTTTCTATAAACTTGTTTCCAAGAGTATAGAAAAGGGTTACAGTATTTTTAAATAGGCTTATGAAGGGGTACATGTGCCCTTTTGCAATGAAAGATCTACAAAATGCTACCAAAATTGTACAAATGTATAAAAAAGGTTAAGCCAAAAGGGGTAATGGACCTTAAGATGGAGCCTTCCCATATAAAACTTTGTATAATACTTTCTCTGTAGTGAAATGTTTGTTAGTAATGACGTGACAAAAGGGTTTCAGACCAAAAGTCCAGTGAAGAAATGTTATCATGACAGACAAAACTACTTTTAGTTCAACAAGAGTCATTCAGAAGAAAACTGAAGAGAAATTAAGTGCTTCTATTGTTTGTATTTCTCTTGTGGGTATTTACTAAGTTACCACCTTAAAGTGCCACCATCATGACGACGAAAATCGCATAAATAAGTAGCCTGCATGAGAAAAAAAATTCTGTTAACTATTTTCAAATATTTCTTTTTATTCCAGAGATATTCAAGTTTTTGAAATATGCAAATTAGTCAACTGATGATGAGATGCTAGTCCATCACAGGGTTATCCCCAGCATTACGTTCACAGGCCAGTACCCATAGATACACCAGGGTAGAGAGAGGCACTGTGAGAGCAAAGTGTCTTGCTCAAGAACACATTGCAATGTCCCCTTCCGGGACTTGAACCCACACCACTTGATCTGGGGATGAGCGCACTAACCATGAGGTCACCGTGTGCCTCTGTAATTCAATAAACAAACCAGTGTCCCCTTCAATGTTCCCATCAACACCTACTCATGACCTCTGTGATAATGATGCATTATAATTTATTAATAGATTAGTAATTAAAGTCATATGCCACAATATACCAAAGTGACACAGCTAAAGAAAAGTTGTTAAGATATGAACTTTGTTGTGATTTTGAAAAAATCAATGTTACTTTGTAAGAGTCTTGCTTACTCTACACACTCGTCCAGGCTGTTAGTCAAGTCTTGATGTGTGTTTGAATTTTAAACTGAAAATATGTGAACTAAATCCAACAAAATGTATATTAAATCTGGGCCAGTTCAGTAGAATAAGTTTTTAACACCTACAAACAAACATCGTTAGCAACTGCTATAATTACTTTGTAAAGGCTTCTGGAAGGGTTATACTTTTATAAAGCACCTGGCAGCAAGTACTATTTGGGTTTACTACTGGAAGACTGTTGTAACTGCTAGGAAAATGTTCATACGGTAGCCATCAAAATATTAAGTTACTGCCTTCAGATGATGACATAATAAAGATATCAGTCTTGGTAATTTGAGGGATAGAGGATAACCAATCTCTAGATAAACATAGAGTTATGGAACTTCACTAAAAAATGATGCAAGCTGATTATAAATTGCATAAATTACTCACAAAATGTACCAGAAGTTTGTTTCGTGGGTTAGCTCAAAATTAATTCATTTTTTCCTCTATGAGGAACAAATATTCTTAAAAACAACCAACTGACACTGACAGTTTTAAATTACAGTGGAACCTTGTTAATCTGGTCACCACCACATAATAAAAATCTGACTGTATTCACAGTGTGGCCATATTAAAGGGGTTCTCTAAATAGTACTAACTGAGCTTTTGTTTGAGTCAGAGTAAAGTGGCTGTAAAAACGAGGTCGCTGTGTTAACAGGGTGGCCATAAGGTGGAGTTCCACTGTAGTGATAAAGATGATCATCTCAAACACCTACTCAAAAAGATTTTGGAAAGTAAAGTTTGCATAATCAGTTGGACAACACACAACATTAGGGCCCAGAGCTGACTAGAGACATTTCATTTCAAATCACCCCCTCCCCCCTTCTCCCCAGGACACTCACTAGATAAGTCAAGTTTATCACCTAACAGAAGAGATTAAGTGCAGAAATAACAGTTTCATAGCCCCTTCAAAAGCTCTTGTCAACAGAAGAAGAGGGAGTGTGGAAATAAAATAGACTAACCCTAGCTTAGGGACCCGGTTTATATGGTCTTGGGTACCAGAGACAACCCTGCCCCAGAGCTTCCCTTGCCAAGCTTACTTTTGACAAATTTCTTCATAAAATTTCATTGACCAACCATTCACATGAAGGTAACAAATCTGTCTCTAGGGCCAGACAACTCAGGTGGGTGGGTTGTCTCACCTTGCATTGGTTGGGTTACAACCCTTAATGACAGCCCTGAACTTGGCTCGCATACCATGGACAACTCTCAGTGTGACAAGTGCCATGTAATGCCTACATTTAAGATTATATTTAAAGCAAAGATTTGAATAAAAGAGGAGAAATCAACTATTCTAGGAAAAACTCACCATGACTGAATGACTGAGGGAAAAGAGAGATACTTGCACATTTGATTATTCAATTTGGGTTATTCATGAATAATTGTGTAGGGTCAATTATGAATCAGCCTACGGGGACAATGTTTTTATGAATAAACACTTACACTTGCTTTAAGGGGAGGGTTGTCTCGTGTGTCCAAAACCATATGGCCATGGGGAATTACCGCTAGTTTGGAGTGTTGCCTCAAACAACACCCCCACGATGGACCTAGACACCCCAACAGGACCTGATCTTTTGTACAGGACTTCGATGGCAGATTCCTTCTGATGGCTCGAATTTGAGAAGAGGACTAGAACTTTGACATATTCCTCGAATTTGTAAACTTTAAGCTTCCAGAGGGATATAAGCTCAAGTGTTTACTGAACGTGAATTTAAATAGCACCGATCGACTAATTATTAATTAATTTATGCCACGAAAGAGGCCTGACCCTGAAGTACCAATATACCTGTACTGTATCTTACTGGAAACAACAATCTTTAACGACAGATGCAGAAGTACGGGATACTGACCTTCAGCTTCCTTCAGCATGCGATCAAGCTTGTCTCTGTACCAACACACTTGAGCAAATATAGCAACAAAAACTCTGCTGACAGCGACTTTCAGAACTAAACGGCTTCTGGTAATTATGTTCCCGGAGTACACAGAGCAAACTATGGCCAGAAACACTTCATCCAGGTTTTTGTTAACATTATAGGCTATTGCACTTAGCGTTATCACTAAATCGAGAACAACAAAAACCAAAAGTCGGCACAACACCCGTTTTGCAAATGTGTAAAATCCGCCACTCGATGACAGGAGGCTCTCTGTTATTGTCCTCCAAAACAATGTTAAACTATTCTCTTTTCCCGAAATATTCGCTTAAAACGTCGAAGAAATATGCTTGGAACATCTTTCCATCCTCATTATAAGATGAAACGAAACTGATGGTTTACAAATAAAGGGAAATCTTGAGTAATCGAAACACCATTTTCTCGCTTTGTGAAACGAGCAAGGAAGCGCAGTTTAAACCGGATGTGACGTCATTTTTCGTTGGATGATGGTCGAGTATGTGTTACTTCCCCAAAACGACGATGTTGTTAAACCCCGCGCCCTCAAAACATTTATAGATGGGTTGGCAGAGTTAGGAATCGATAAGCGTTTGATGCAGAATAAGAGAATTTTGGCAGAGCTCTTGGAAAAACAACAAGCCTATCGCGGTAAAGACAGTGAGGCTGGTGATACAGAAATAGTCCCCGAAAGCAGTGATAATGAAGATGACACAGAGACAGTCTCTGAATATAGTGAACATCAAGAATCAGAAAACCTGGAACCTGAAGGAA
>JAEMPF020007932.1:3279-19858 GCA_022496165.2 Catalaphyllia jardinei
GGCTTACCCTCATCTACACTGTCTGCTCATATGTGCTGCAATAGCTTTTAGTAACTTAGAACTACACGTGTTCTCTTACCAGTCGACCAAAGAACAGCCTGTCTGGACTGGCAGGGGCTTCATTACAATCATCTCCATAATCCAACAGCAAAGAAAACACATGATCAGGGGCTGTCAGGTTTACACGGCCTTGAAAAGGAAGGAATTGGAATTGCTGTGGATAACAAGGTGTACTGGGGCTTCAATCTTCCTAAGTACTACATGTAATTAAAAGTACTAAAAATCAATTAAGTACTATAGAATTGGGCATGAAATGAGATTGTCTGATTTATTTACCAACAAAACAACTGAATCACGCAAAATTCTCATTCCAGCTCTCAAGAGTGGAAAACATTAAAGCATGGTTTTCACTATGCAAGCACAGGGGCAAATTGGTATGGCCGCAAGCACAAAGTCAAACACAAGCAATAGGGATAACGCAAGTGAAATTCAACGCAAACACAAGCATGGCATCAAGTGTCTTCATTGCCAAACATAACCACATGTGGTAAGAATCCTTGTGCTCTTGATATGCCTGAGGGGTACTTCAATTTCACTTGTTGCAGCACAAACACAAGAATAAGTTCTACATGTAGCACAAGAAAAAAGGAAAAAAATGATCCTTGTGCTTGTGATTATGCCTGCATCAAGGCCATTTTCATAGGGAAATAATAATTATAATTGTGTTTGTGCTTGTGCTCGTGTTGCCAGTGACAAGCAGGCTTAAACAAAGCAGAAGTGATACGTCTACCAATGAACAAATAACTACACTGTATTTAACATGATCACACCACTCCAAGTGACGGCACATCTGCCTATTAAGTTACATGGGGGTCATTCACAAGTTGTATACTTACATCAATGAGTTCTTTCTGTTGATTTACTGTCAGCTTTTTGTTGAATGATTCAATGCTTATTTTAAATGATGAGCTACTGGAGGTGAAAGATTGCTGTAAGAGACAGTGAAAAAAATTGTTCAGGAAATAACTATTAATATTTTTTCTTCAAGAAAACATCAAAATAATCTCCTCAATTTGAGATGTACACTGTACATCTGTACTTAAAAGATGTAACACACCTCAGATTTAGTAATTTAATATTTAATGTTTGCCTCTCAAACTCACAAAGGAAATGAATCTTTCAAAATATATTGACCATAGCACAAGTTCAAGTTTAGTTCAAGTTTAAGTTTATTCAGTCTTCCAAAAAATTACTTACAATGAACACCGCATGCAAATAGCAAGCTAATCTAGGCAGGCGGTGTTAAGGACATACAAACATGATTTTGAATACATTATTTGCCAAAAGAGAAAAAACAAGTTATAAAAAGTGAAGAAAAATATTATAAATTATGTACCTTTAACTTTGTTCCATGACAATGTATTGGATATACCTTTTACAGTAAAAGGTTATGTCACATGTATTTTAGTGTACACAACAACAAAATGCTTCCAATGATTAAGCTTAACAATACTGTACAAGTTTATCTTTTTGCTTGTTTGTACAGTGTAAAAAAAATATTAAATAATTTTTTTACCATTTCCTTGGCTGGATATTTGAGAACACACTGTTTCAAATCTTCTAAATTGTTTCCTTGACCCCATAGTTCATACACAGACCTACATGTAGATACAGAAAAAAACACAATTCCAAAACATATAAATTATGCTACATTTAGCTGCATGCTAACCATGAAATAAAATGGGGTTTCTCTGACAAATCAGTGGTCACAAGCAGTCTACATGTACATCAGTCAGTCTAAATTACATGTACAGTGAAAAAATGTGATAATTTACTGCGGTATGTGGTTGAAGCAGAATCTTTTAAAATCTTTTTCAAATAGGTGAATATGTAAGTGATGAAAGATAATAATTTTGATTTCTATTACATTTGATTTAATTTTTTTTAGGAAACACTATAGGGAGAACCTCCGCGTATTTCCTTTTCACAATGTACTTAATTTCATTTAGTAACTCTCATCATGAATAAACTTGCGTTGTATTTTATTATCAAACTACACTTCATAGAGTACAAATACCCAAAATGAAATGAATGCAAATATCATGCAGTGTTTGTAAACCAGTGGACCTGCACGGAATTCACATGCACAGACATAATAACAGTTTGGTGTGTTGGATAATAAATCTGCTATTAAACATTTTGTTGTGTAGTATCACTGAGAATCTTTACTCATTGTTTGTATTCTGACTCACCCTCTGGACTCGTCAAAATATGGCACAACACATAAAAATACTCAGCGATACACAACAAAACTTCTAATACGATTATATTTACTGTATTGTATTGTAACTACAAATTAAGAAATAGAAAACATGTACCACGTTTCTAAACGAGTTAGAAACATTAATTATTTAACCAATCAACACGAATATTTACTCTACATTTTTTAAAAATTAATATACCGGTACTTTATCCTCAAATTTGATTGGCTAATCATGGCTCGTAGCCAGTCCAAGTTCTTGTAATACAGACCACCTAGTTTTTATCTGGCACATGGACCTCCCACCCAATAAATAACAGTGAGAATGATACTTATTTCTTCCCAGCTATGCAAAAAGCTTCAGTCATTACAATTCATGTAGTCATAGTAAGACTGTTACATGCTTAAAATATATTAACATTCGAGAACACTCACTTTATAGAAACAGCTCTGGATAGCAGGTACCTTGCACACTTTTCATTTGGCAGGTATACCACCAAGTGAGGATTCTACAGGAAACATATAAAATAGTGCCAATAACATACAAGTGAATATTTCTATTGTGATTGGGTTCTTGCATTTGATGCACTTTGTTCTCCTCATGCCAGGCTTGCAATGAAGACAGAAAGCTGAAATATTAAATCAGTACACAAAAGTATTGCACTTACAGTAACTTTGAAACAAGGTGTTTGTTATGTCTGTCTGAGGGAGGAAGTCAAAATGAACAAGGGAAGGAGAAGGTACAGCCTACAAGGACACTATTGTTGTTTGTTTTTTCATCCACCAGACAAACATAAAAATCCTGATTGGTCAGATTTAATGAATTACTTAATCCATCCTTCTGATTGGTCAGTGACCTGTCATTTAAAACCATAAAGGTCTTGACATATTTATATGTGGATAAATCAAGAGATCATTTCGAACCAATTCTAGAGGAAATGCTAATATCTTTGGAAGAAAATGGTATCAAATTCGTGCTAAAAGCAAAGCAAAAGAAGGTGCATGATTGAACAGTTTTACAAAAAAGGATCTTTTAGCCGACAGGCAATGGAAAGAGTCTCATTTATGAGCTTCTTGTGTTGTCTTGTCATATGTTAGTAATAACACCCCTTTTCAGAATTGTTAGCGACCAGATTATGGAAGTCGAGGCCATGAAATTGACTGCCTGATATTTAGCTCAGAAGCTAGTTTGTTTGGAAGACATTGAATGGGGCAAATTTGACGTTGCCTGTGCATCGGCGGAAACTACCACATATAAGCGATTTCTACAATCCGAATCACTGAAGAAGAACACTACTTAGTGGCAGTCTAGTGGTTGTGTTGTAGATGAGTAGCATACAGTTGAAACTTGAAAAGGCAATGCATGCCAACTTCGAATCGATGTAAGAAGCAATCACTGTTATCCCAAAGCTCTTCTGAGATTCGCTTAAAACAACTCTGAATATTTCTTTTCTCGCAGACAGTTTGAATGTATTTCCACAAGCTTTAGCCACACATTTGCCATATGTTACTTTTACTTGGCAAACTCTACAAACATTGGTACAATTGCTTTCTTTCTGGGCCCGCCTCTTCTCGCTTTTCCCAACGTTTGAAGGTCTTTAAATTTTCTCGTGCAAGACAACAATAATGAGAAATAGAAAACATTTACCATGTTTCTATTGCGTTATATAAACACGAGTGGAAGTTTGGGAGAACGAGAAATGCTGTGGGAACACGAGCCGCAGGCAAGTGTTTCCACAGCTTTTTCGAGTTCTCCCAAACTTTCACGAGAGTTTATATAACTTGACCGAAACACAGAGTACATGTTTTCTATTTCTTTTAGAAAACACCACGACAAGAAAAAGGAAAACAACTTGTTAGCTTTGATTATCAAATGTAAATTCTCTTTACTCGCATCACCACTACGTCAACAGCATGTGCTAGTTCTGTGTCTCCATCGAGTTATACAAACACAATTATTAACCAATCAGGGCACGTGCTTTCTTACGACTGTTTTCTAACAAGAAATATGAGAACCTACTGTACTGGCGATTTTGTCACAAAAGAAGTGGCGTGATTTTAATTGGATGATTTTGGCAGCCAGACATTGCACAGTTGAGTGGGTTTTGCATAGTTAACAAGAGGGCAGAATGAAGAAAACAATAGCGTCCTTGCAGGTGTCCCCTACTGCGATCCTCTGGCATCCAATCTTCTCGCGCTTGACGCGCATCAAGCGCTTGTCTTTTCCCTTTCCCTCCCCTTCAGACGCCTGCCATGCAGGCTATCTGTCTGCCTGCCTCTCTGTCTGTCTGTTTGCTTGTTTGCTAATTCAGTCCCTTATAGATCAAACCAAGAAGTATAAAGTTTCTAGAGAAATAGCACTTGACTGTATATTCAAAATGTAGTCTCTTAAAAAAAAGATCAAGCAGAGGGTGCAATGGTCATCATCTATCTTCCAACAAATGGAACATTGAGAAGGTTCTGCCCTTCAGGAACAACTAGTCAAGTGATAAATAAATTCATGAATCTTACTTCTTTCCTGTGATTCTGGTATTGCACATGCATCTTGAAATTAAACATTGTGGAGACTGCTAACAGTTCCTAACATAAAACAATTTTAAGAGAAAATGTACTTTGAATAAATTCATTTTCACATTATTCTATGGAACTGTCCACAACACCCTGCTAGTGTATTACTTGTTTGGTTGACATAAATAGTGCAGGGAGATGGTGGGAGAGTATTAACTGGATACGGCATGCTTGACAGGGCTCAAAGTTAACTTTTTAGTCCACTTGGGAAGTTTTGCTTTTTCCACTGGCAAACTGGTGAGATGACCAGCAAATTCTTTCCAAATGTTTGGTAGACATGGATGATTCTAACTCACAAACGTTTTGTAGTACATGTAGATATTTTTCTCACATGCATGTTAGCAGAAGCACTCGCATTTTGTGAGTTTGCGAGTGTTCGAGCCCAGCTTGAATATAAAATGCTGGGTGTGTTACATATGTATATCTATGGTGTGCTGCCAATTGTGGAGGATGAAACCAAATCACACCAGAAACAAATACAAGAACATCCAGTAATCAATGCGTCACTGTACAAGCACGCATATAAAAATATGGTCAAGAGGATATTTAAAAAATCTACATGTAAATAATAGGATAAAAACTAAATATATACAGACAGGAAAGTTGAACCATGTACACCTTAAATGCATTTTTGAGTGACTTAATAGCACGATTGCTCTTCATGTATGGTACAATGTAAAAGATTAGCATTTTACAGTGTAATAAGTTCCCTCATTCCATAGTAACCAAAAATTCAAACATTCAAAATTGCCAATTGTTCATGGTTTGAGTGTACTCACTGTAACTTCATGTTCTGCTTTATATCCTTGGACAATACACACAGTCACTGTAACTTTAATTAAATGGGAAAGTTGAAAAGACTGACCCCTACTCAGAGGAGTACCCACTGGCCCCACTCTGCGGACTACCCCACAGACTACTGTACTCCATGGATTACCCTAAATAAACAAAAAAAAAATACTTTTAGGGGGGAAAGAGACACAAGCCCACCTGCTCCACCCCCACGATCATGACTGTATGAAAAACAGCCACCATTTTCTTTTCACTGACTTCCTTAACCCAGTCTTTTTTTTTTTTTTTTTTACCCCATTCATCATCACCCAAACATCAAAACCCTGCTTTCTAAATGGACTGTTGAATACTTTCTTTTCAATCTGCTTCAAGTGTTTGCCATTAACATGGACAATTGCTGAGATCAGCTCTTTTGAATCTTCCTGATACTGATCTGGAGAAACTGAGATCATCAAAGATGATGCCCTGACATTACATAGGTGAATTAAATTAATTTTATGGTATTTTTATGTTAATGTTAATGACACTTGAGGCAGATTGAAGAGATGGACATTCAACAGTGCTTACTGATCGAAACAGCATTTTGGTTGGTGGCCGATGAAGAAATGGGGTAAAAATGAAAAAAAAGACTGGGTTGAGGAAGTCAGTGAAAAGAAAATGGTGGCTGTTTTTCATACAGTTATAATTGTGTAGGACCAGAGCAGGCAGGCTTCTTGAGTCTCTTTGCCCCCTAAATGTAAATTTGGCTGTTTATTTGGGATAGTCCATAGGGTAGTCTGTGGAGTAGTCCGTAGGGTATCTCCAAGGAGTGGGGGTTAGTGGGTAGTCCATAGAGCTGGAGTCAGTCTTTTCAACTTTCCCTGAATTTCTGTTGTCTGCTCAGAGACCTGGTCTTTGAATGTCAGCAAGCCTGGAGGTGAGCTTGTTTTCATATGGACCTCGCTGGTTTTGTTGTGAAAATCACATTGCTCTAATGCTAACTAGCTGCATATATTTTACATCCAATTACAGCAGTGAGGTCTTTATCAAAGAAAGGTCATCCCCAGCTCTGTTGCCATTCAAGGGCCAGAAAATTAAGCAGACAACTGTAAAATGGTCTATTGCAGTAAGAACAAAAACATTCACAACTGACACTTCTAGTAAAACTGTTGTTATTCCAAAAAATAGTTCGTTTGAAATGTTGCACACTCTATGACCTAGATCAAATGCCTAGTATGGACACTTATAAAACAGAACGACTACGTTATTTCTTCCTCATAACAAGCTTAAAAATTTTACGAAAAATTTTAAAACGGCTCCTTGTTAAATAGTTAGGAATAATTAGGAATGGGAATAACTGATTTCCATATCGTGGATATCTCACAATGGCGCAACATGAAGGTATTTTAGGGACTCGAAACAAATGGATAAAACGTGATCAGAGGTACAGGACTGGTATAAATAGGGCGGAGAAGGGTGTAGGGTTAGGCAAGGAAACCTTAAATAAAACTCAAAATTTATGCAGTTCACTGGTAATAAAGAAATCATTTTCTTTTCTAGATATTAAAGTTTACATACACTTACCGGCATTCGAAAATCCACGTGTTCTTGAGCAAAGAGAATCAGATATTCTACAGAGGCTTCGTCCGCCATCCTGAACTATGCTAGAGAATGGAGCTTCCGCTGACATGATGTATTGTTTTGCCGAGAGCTTGACTATGTTGAGGTCCACAGTCGTTTGTTTGGCTAATGCCCGGGCCTGGGCGTGTGGGGGAGGGGGAGGCGGGTACTCCCTTATATGGGCTATATAGGTATGTGCGGCCTCAAAGGCTTTGGTTTTTCAGCCGTTTCGGTCATAAATAGGGTATCGATTTTAGCTGATTTTGGCCATTTTGGTAATAAATAGGGTATTTTTTTGTATTCTAGCCTTGAAATAGGTATGTTTTCAAGCCGAGAAGCCACACAGAAGACCTTCATAAATTATGTTTACGCTTAATTTAACATTGGTCTGAACTAGGGATCTAATTATAACACAGGTCTGATGTAACGTTCAGGTCGAAAATAGGGTTTTGAATTTTTGGTCAGGTCATAAATATAAATAGGGTAGGGCTTTTGGGAAGCAGGCCGCACACCCCCACCAAATTTTTCTGGGAGTACCCCCACCCCGGGCGAGGACGGGGGGGGGGCTATTGCTTATCCACTGGACAGCAATTTCTCCACTAGGAAAAGTTATATCACAGGGGGTCCACACAATTTGTCTGGGTAGCCGATTGTTATTTTATAGTAAATGTACTAGATTTAGCGTTTGCCTCACCTATAGCCATATATCGCTGTGTACGTAAATTCATAGCCTGCGAACAGGCTCTGGGTTGGGTTTAGGGCGAGATAGCCGAGTGTAGTCTAGGGCAAGCGGAATAAGCCGAAAGCGGTCTGGTGATTCGCTCGCGGAGTCACGCTCCGACTCCCACTCGCTTCGTCGCTTCGCTCGCCAAATTTTTTTCCCCAACGAGAGCCTGTTCGCAGGCTAGTAAATTCAATGATAAATAAGAGGTTTTTTTAGCCATTTTGAATGAGTGTGAGTTAGCCGTTGAACCACTTTTGAGGCAAAAGGACGACTATACACCTCAGGTAATGTAATTCAACGTTTATTTATCATTGATTTGCATACACAGTTAGCGATATATGGGCTATAGGTGAGGCAAACGGTAAATCTAATAAATTTACTATAAAATAACTATCGACTACCCAAACAGATTGTCCTGGCTCCCTGTGGTTATATCTTTCCCTCGAACAATCGGACCCTATATGACCGCAGTTATCGCAGGTTCGGGAGTGTTTTGCTCGAAAAATATAGAAACAATGGCTTAAGGTGGCTCCCTAGAGTAATTGCAAACACCCTCCCTAAAAAGCGCAAGTTAGAAAAGGAAATTTTATTTCCCTGAGAATATTCCCTGTTGATATTTACCAATATGGTTACTGTTAAAATAAGGCTTATGTTTTGGTTGTCAATTCTTGATCTTGGATTAAGTTCGTTACCATGGCAACATCTCATCTAATGACAGGCAAATATATTTCTCATTTTGGTCTGAATTCCTCAATATCGATACTTTGCTTCGGTGAATTTTTATCATACTTTGCCACATCAAAGAAATTATATTCCCTGACATTTTGAACTGGTAAAAATTTCGGTTTTTCCAATATTCTGTAATTTTTCATTATTCTAAATGTATTAGATTAGCTCTAAAAGATTTTTTAAAAGATAGGATACTTTATAGGAATTGTATGCAGTTGCAACTGAGCCAGATGAAAAAAAAATCAACCAAGGTAATGCGAGTACATTATCACTTATATGGTCACGCTGACGTCACAAAAATCAGAAAAACACTCTTGGTTAGGTGATTTAAGCAATAGAGCACTTTTTCCATGTTTACATAGGAGGGTTGGAAGAATTCGAGACAGTTATGCAGATCCGAGACGTAGTCGAGGGTTTGCATAACTTTCGAGAATTCTCCTAACCCTTCGAGTGTAAATACGTGCGAATCTAAAACGTCGCAACAGTGTTTAAATACTTTCATCTAAACACAGCTATCGACGGCGAAAACAACGACTATACGAACGCTTTAAGTCACGTCATTAATTATGGTGTGATTTTTCCACAAATTTTATATGACATTTTTTCCATATGATCGACACTTTCTACATGTCAAGTTTTTTCCCAAGTATTACTTTACTAAACTAAGCATGCAGCTATCGCAAAATGTAACGTGGACCAAATGAATAACGCGCGTGATTAGCACAAGCACAGGCATTAACGGAGTAAGATTGGCCCATCACATCTCTTAAGCGAGTGCGGTTTCCTATCAAAATCATCGGTAACTTTTATTTCTGAGGAATCACCTTAGGAAACGCACCTGAATTCGTTTTACCAGACTCACCTTGATATGAACTCGAAGCGTACGTAAACAGTTCATGCTAAGAAAGCAGCGGTTTACCCCTAAATTACAAGAGCACGCAAAACATCTCTGTTAAATCCATAATTTTATTCATTTCTATTGCGTTAGAAATGACGGGACTTCTTTGGAATCGATAAGTCGCCCCTTGGCCATATTTGGGCATGCACTGTAAGGACCATTAGCTTGGAAACAAGCAGCAAGGCTCTGAATTTGTTCTTCCCACTTATCTTCCCATTCGACCTCCTTCTCCTCACTAGGGTCGGGAAAAGGTTCTTTTAAATCGCCATCCTTCAAGAGATAGAAAAAGATATACATTGTTTGTTGATTGTCTCCGGACCTAGTAACTACTGGATGTTGATTCGGATAACTACATTCTAATTATTAATGATGAAAATTCATCAACTGTTAAAGCAAAGAAGATTAGAACCGTAAAGGAGGTTTGGACACCTGGTTATAAACATATATTTTGACGATTTTACTTCTCCTTTTACTCCTTTGTTTTTGTTCCGGATCCATTAAGAAGATCCCTCAAACGCTCCAGATAGTGTTTCATTCTAATTTCGTCAAAGATACTCCGCTGCGGGTCGTTTTTTCGACTAGTCTCTTCTCGGTGTTTGGATATCTCGATGAAACATTGTCTCTCGTGTTTGATAACTTATATTAGCAGGAGCCCATCACCTGGAGCCTCCATCTCCCATATATCCTTGAGTCAACCTTTGCGCTTATCTTTCTATTTTTAGAACGGTCTTCACCCCAAGCTGGCTTAAATTCCCGAGAAAGCAGATTGTATAGTGCTTTGTATTGTGTTGTGTTGGGTTGTGATGTGCTGTGTTTTATTTATGGGTTAGAGACTGTTGTGAGTGTTTTGTTTTCAAATACACGCACGCGCTTACTGTACAATGAACTCGAAATTTTCAATACTGCACGAAGCGAAGCTGAGTGCAGTATTGAAAATTTCGAGTTCATTGTACAGTAAGCAAGTGCGTGTATTTGAACACAAAACACGAACTAACAGTCTCTAACCCTTTTAATATTCAATCTGAGTTCACTGCTGGTGATAGACTTGCAATGGCTTCCCGCTCGATCAACGCACTCTGTCACTTTGATGTCGTTAGGTAACAGGAACTCACGTGATCAATTTTAACCAATGATGCGTGCGAATTTTGGACAGTGAAAGAAGATTGAATATTAATCTGTTTTGTTATATGGCTCGTGTTTGTAGCCAATATAACGCGCGCTCTGATTGGCTAAGTGCAGCTCAACGACAGGGAATTATTCTCCCGTAATGCCCACGGGCAGATTACGGATTATGCAAAGTAGGAAAGGAAAAAACACGACAGGTTATCCAAAGCTAGGACATATTTCCTTTATTTACATTGAAAATCGTTATGATACAAGACGATGAGTGACGATTAACATTCAGAGAGTTAATTATATCACTATTTTAAGGAAAAAATGAAGTTACATCGGCAAATTACGAACGAGTTAATTGGTCAGGTAGAAATTGAATTAAGCTTATTCAAACAAAGAGAAAAACCACGAGAGGAAAGGAAAACTGCCAGTGAAATGAAAACATTTCAGCGATATTTGTCGTCAATAAACAAAGGAAGCATGGCAGAAGTTTTGGACCGGCTGCTGACCTTGACCACTTATTGGCAAAGCTTTTTTTGTAGATATCGGAAAACGGATGGTGACCGGGTTATGAACCTGACACCCTGTCGGGTTTACAACGAAGTGTACAGAGGTTCCTTTCCGAAGGCAGGTCTCCTTTCACTGTCTTTTCATCATTCAAAAGGCAATTGGTGACACCAGAGCAGTACAACAGTCAACATCAACATTCTCTTGCTGTAACACAAGCCAGTTTATCATCTTCAGCTGAGCGGTTTTTTTTTTAATCCGGTGTGGACATAGCAGCATCTCTGAGCGCCAGTTCAAGATCTCTAACGGGCCAGTAACTATAATCCAGGAAACTCAGAAAAGGCGAAGAGTTTTCATCGAAAGTGATGACAAAGAGTAGTGCTGATTCCGTTTAAATTGTATTTTCTTTTACCGACACGGCCGCACGGCTTTTGAGCAAATTTGAAGCACTTTTCTGTAGGAATTCACGTTTGGCGGTTGATTATTGAGAATGTCTCTATTCATATAGTAACACAACTGTACTAAAATACTTTTTGTGGCCGTATTGATCATTATTTTCCACAAATAAATATATTCTTGACGGAGTATGCGTTAGTTCGCTGAATTCTGTTGTGCAGTTTGACGGATTGGAAAGATGAATGAATAGATAAGCGCGCGCATCACAGGATGTGAAGTAACGACTTCCCCTTGAATTAAGATTTTTTCTTTCTTTAGAACCGTCTTGTTAACCATATAATAAACAACTCAATAACCTCGACCGTTCGGTCGTTACGGGAAAATCTCAAACCTCGGCCTACCGTATTGACCTTGCTATCGCTCGGTCAATACGGCAAGGCCTCAATTTGAGATTTTCCCGTAATGACCTCACTCTCGGTTATTAAGTAGTTAATATTGTACTGTCAAGCATATAGTGCGCGCGAATCTAAGAGCCTCGCAGTTTCTAAAAATAGAAAGATACGCGAAAAGGTTGCCTCATAGGGTTTGTATGGGAGATGAAGGCTCCGGGTAATGGGCTCCTGACATTAGTAAACATTAAACTCCCTTACTCTGATTGGCCGAAAGCTTACGGTGAATTTTAGAAATCAGCGCCCGTGACGTCATAACTGCAAATTATACAATTGTCGTGTCAAGGACACTCAAGGTCACGGGTAATCATACCAAGTTCGTGCGCTTTCTCTTGCTTTCCATCAGTCAAGAAGCAAAAATAACGTTTAATGTATAATAAAACAATTATTAGATTCGGTTTTTGTGATATCCAGAATAACCCTTATACTTCGACCTTGATTATTCTGGCTATCACAAAAACCTTATCCAATAATTGTTTATAAACAGTGGTAGAAGTGGTAATCTAAATAGTAAGCTCGATGCAGGGTTGATCAGCACGCCGGAGTGTTAAAATATCAAAATATTCTGCCTACGCATGTGAACCAGCAATGTTTTGCAATACAAGATTAGATTTTGCAAATTAAATTTGCAATCACGAGAAAGATGCTCACAAAGATGTGAAGAACAGGCATAAATACAATTGAATCCACTTATGTCCAGGATTGAACGCAGTTACAAATTTTGCAAATTTTACGATTTTTCTTTTTAGCTTCAAATTAACAAATTTTGCGATTTTTCGTAACTCTACAAGATATATAAAATATCCGCTGCCTCAACGATTTTTCGGTACGTTGTGCCGAAATTTACAATTTTATGCTAATCGACCTGCTAATACATATTATCGTAAATTTCGCAGTTTTCGTAACTTTCGCAGTTTTCGCAATTCTCGTAGCTTTCTCTGGGCCTACCCCGAAACCCTTGCAATAAATGTTGTTGATTTTGTCACAGGTCTTGAAAATTATCATAAAATTTCGAAGTTTTCATAAATTTCGCAATTTTTGCAATTCTCGTAAGTGTCGCAGGACCTTCCATTCAACCCACTAACAAAATTTTGTTGATTCTGTTAGTGCTAGTACATATAATCGTAAATATTCAACCCACTAACTAAATTTTGTTGATTCTTCAGCCGAACTTTAATACAAATTATCGCGTTGTTATAAAAATATTTAGGAAAGCAAATTCAATCGAAGGTTCAGTGTTTGTATTTTATAGACAGGTTTTGTGCCGGTAAATACGACTTGTTAAAGGAAATCTCATAAGCTGGGCTAGTATCACGAAGAAACAGCAAAAAATGAATTTGTGCTAAAGAAACTCGCTTATACAGTCCCTTTTCTCATAAATCGAAGGCATAAAGGGAACTCCGAAACGCGACTGTTTTGTCAGTATTTTTAGCGACGACTTTGAGCTTCATGTTTGACTGGTCCCGCCACTCAATTTTGAGCCAATCACGAGAGCCGTAATATGAAAAATACATTACAGTAATTTATGCGTTAGGTTCGGCACATGAGAACCCTGTATGAAGCAGCCGCCGCTCCATCGTCGAATAGTCCGACAGACCCTCAGGACCCTGCCAAATTTAATGATGTTTACCGCTCCAAACCGCCTAACCTGCCGAACCAAACTGATTCAAACGCCGCTCTTCTGCCGTACTTAACTCATCAGTTAGGTTCGGCGCATGAATAGAGCGGCGTTTGGAAAGGGCCTTACTTTCATTTGTGTTAATATATTACGCTGTAATTTTAAGCTTAACAGTTAATCTGGTAATTAAGCTCATTATTGTTGTTTTGTTGTGTTTGTCTTTTTTTTTCTGCGCAATCTCAAAACCAATGGATGCCAGCTACTTATCAACTACGTGCACACCCTTGCAATCTTGTTTTGTTTTTGTTTTGTTCTTGTTATTTTTGTAAAAAGAAGCTGCTACTACGGTCATCAGCGGCTTTCGTTTTGTTTATAAACCCTCTTAAACAATAAAATTTTTGACGCAGACTCATCAAATGAAACAGCGATTCATGAAAGGTGATAGCCAATAACAAACTCTAACTTGGAGCAAAATGTATTGGAATCTAACCCGAATCTAATGTTTTTATTCCCCCTAGCTGATAACTTACCATGCGAATGTCCCGTCCTAAATTTCCAATAAAGAAAAGTTTCATCTCTGGGTTGAAAAAAGACGCTAAAGTAGCCACACTTGACTCGCCATGGAGAAAATGATCACATTCGGCCAACAACAGGATGTCGATAAGAACCTGGGAACCAATGTCTATAGGGCTAGTGTCGTTTGTGAAAGCACCGGTAATTGGATGCTTGGAGTAGTAATTGTTTGCCCTAACAGCAGAAGTGAAAATGACCTGAAATCAAATGGAAATGACTAGTTACATAATACACTCCACACGCTGATTACATTGAGAATAATTAGCTTGATTTCTGTAAAGAAAGTTTTAGAAAAGCTGCATGGCTTCCCTAACATCGGTGGTGAAACAGGATGTCTTTGGTGGACCACGCTGTTTTCAAGCAAGTTGTTTTTGAATTACGCACCACTCTTTGGCATGCATGCATGAAAAATATAGACAGCTAGCTTCATAAACTTGACGGCTATTTTTGCTTCTTAGTGCCTTTTTTTTAATAACTACTTTCTATCTATCTATTTTATGATCAACCTCTAATGGCTACCTAATATCTTCCATGTAACTCAGTGCTTTATTCCGAGCACATATAGATTACTGTTACTGTTAAAATGAACCCAAGTCATATAGACCAGAATGTTTTAAAATATTTATATCACACCTTATTCTTTCCAAAATGTTCCCCAAAACGAACAATAATCTCGTAGTTATCACTGGCCAGGAATATTATCTTAGGTTCTCTCAGTGTTTCAAATATTGTTTCAGCATCGTAAATCCATTTCTCCATTGTGGGCAAAGTGTGGTCTTCAATCTCAGCCGAATGATCTGTCGCACGCACATGGACCCCGAGAATACTAAATCCTTGCATGTTATCCGTATAAAATTTGTTCACCCGTGACAGAATGCTTTTTTGTGGTCGGAAATGTTCAGTGATGAGTGAGTAGGCCCATTTTCGTAATTCTGATGTAATTATTGCGCCTTCTTCGTAGCCTGGTAGACTTCGTCTTTTCTTAAATCCAACATCCAGAAGAGAGCTTTCCCTGGAAATTATGTTGAACTGTTTGATTTTCTGCGTACTCAAACGCGACAGAGAGCGAGCAGATTCACGCACAAGAACTCTACCGACGATGATGCCCCCCAAACAAAGGACTTTGGCAGCACTAAGCTCAGTCCCCGCATTCAACGGCTCGAAAAACGCTGGCCATGAATTTGTCTGCTGGTCTTTTGTACATGATGACTCACAGTTTTTCCAGTGAATCGTCACCTTGCGTATACCGAGCGTGTGGCAGTACGACACGTGATCTAAAGTGGCCAATAGCAGTGCAGCAAATCCAGCCTCTTGGCATTCTAAGACTGTTGGTTCCGAAACACAAACTACACTGTCCAACGATGAAGCGCTGGCCTCCCTTATATTTATCGCAGCAAAGAATCCTTTGTGCAGTTCGTTGAGAACCAGCTCGGTTACATTAAATAAGTCATGTTGGAGTTTTGAATTCAGTTTCGAGAAGTTAATTTCCTCAGGTATTATTACCCCTTTGTCTTTGGGTATTTCGTCAATGTCCATCTGCCAATTATTTAAAGCAATGTTGAGTCTGAAAACTGACAGAAAACTACAATAATTGTTAAAAACGTAACCTGATAAAAACAAGCAGCTCACAAAAACTAAAGCTAACAATGTCGAACAGAAATACTTTATGTAATTCATCGCTTCGCAGTTTGGACTTTGAAAAGACCGCTCCTCGAGATTTCTTGTGGTGAGTCGGCTGATGCCACGTACGTGTACCCAGACTCCAGATGGCAAGGTTTTGTCTGGATTGTTTTGACCTATGTGCTGTCTTGAGAATATCCTGCCGTACAATTTAACATTCCTATAAGAAAAGAGCTACAGGTTAGGGCAGTTTACTTTTTACCAAGAAAAAGCAAGACCAAGTGCCTCTATGTTCATCTGCTAAACACAGGAGAGTCGGTCTGATATAACTGGCTTTTCTAAGCATATTTCACCCCAACGACTAGGATGAAAAATGAAATTAAAACAACACGCTCTGACGGCTTTCTACTGTTGAAACACTGGGTCGATAACACTGCGAATTTGCTAATAACTACTACTCCTGTTATAGTAGAAAAAAAATAGTACGATGATTACCATGGTTACGGGAATCTATCTGTGAATCGAGGTTTGTTTTTGCTCAGTTATTGCTATATTTGTTCTTGTCGTATTTATTTTCATCTTTCTCTTTTCACTCTTTAAACGTAATCAGGAAAAGAAAATCTACTTTAAGTGCAATTCCTTTGAATTATTTGTTTATCGTTTACATAATAATAAATAGTATTAGGAAACAGTCCTAAGAAAGCACGCACGCTGATTGGTTAAAAAGCCTGTT
>JAEMPF020007932.1:34858-54354 GCA_022496165.2 Catalaphyllia jardinei
TATGATTTCAAGGCCACTCATTGAAAGCCACAATGCAAGTCCGTGCAGGTCTGTGCTCATTACCTTTTCATCGCGTTAATACGTCCAGCGGTAACGGAGGTGATGTATTACGCTAATAATACTCATAGTTTTTATAGTTGAAGACCAGTAACTTCATTTCTGGTGCACAAATTATAGAATAATTCCAGTATTCAAATATGAGCAAAATTATATCGGGACCCCCCCGAGAGCACTTGTGATTACTTTTTTCATGATCACATAAGGGACAAAATTTTCTACAAAGGACAACTTTGAAGGTCTCGCCGTCGCGTAAACAGGTTTGCCGGTCGTCATTATTTAACAGGCTAGCAGTAGCACAGGGAAAGCCTATTATAATAACAAGCAAAGCACAGCAACTTGGTTCAATTCACTCAAAGCAATTTCTTTACAAACAAAACTTTAAGCAATCTTATTTTGTTCACCTGTTTTGCGAAGCTTGCAACGGCGTGAAACTACGTAAACAAGTGTCCAAACGAGCTCTAAAGGCCTGGTTGAACCAGGAAACATTGTTGCGGAAACATTGTTTCATGTCTCCTGGGGTCGCTAAATTAGCGGGAAACGAACAAAATGTTTTGCTGCCCCAAGTGGCTAAAAGAGGAAACATTAAATAAACCGACTGTCAAAGAAGTCTGGGGGGACTTCTTATTGATGCAGGGCTTGTTTCCCCATAAATTTTGACCTTATGATACCATATTTTGGCCCTGTTTATGCAGTCTTCATGAGCTACATCTGTCAAACAAAGCAATGAGTAACTGTCTTTCCTCGTCCTTCCAATTCCTTTCCTTCTTTCCATTCTCTTCTATTTCAACTTCGCCGTAGGCCATTGTTGTTTGCTTGCCGTCGCTGTGAAACGTTTTTAATGAGCAGCACTGGAAACTAATCAACATTGTTTTCATGGTGGCTAAACTGGGAAACATTTGTGTTGGACACAAAATTTGTGTCCGGGAAGCGAAAATGTTTTTGACTCCAGGCAAAAACAGTTTTTGTTTCCGAGCAGCAAAATTTGCTTTCGCAACATATGTTTCCCGCGCGGCTAAACTGGGAAACATTTGCCTCCGAAACAATGTTTCCGCAACAACGTTACCTAGTTTAACCAGGCCTTAATAACTTCTTGAGTCCAAAACTGTCCTTTCCGCTGTAAAAACTTCACGTACCAACACAATTTACGCTGTTTTTACCCCGGGGTTTTTACGCCGATAAGGTGAGCTGTAATACTGAATAAGGCGATCTGGAGGAAAACGAAAAAACCAACTTTCAGTTTGGCGGTCATGAAGTTCTGTAATTCTATGCTTCGTGCAACACCAGCGGTCCACTCAAACGTTTTTCAGGCTGCGAATCAACACAGTTTTGGTCGAAAAAATCCTTTCGCTTTTCCACCAAAAGACGTACTGTGCTTTGTTACATGTTGATTCTCTTTCACGTTAAGATGAAATAACCTTGAATAGATCAAACTCAGAAGCGATGAGTTTCTAAAATTCCTTTTCAAAATCCTTCAGTTGCAGTAATATGTTGGGTTTTTGATCTTTGATTCAAGAGCAATGACTTTGTTACAGGTACGCCGGGTGAAGCACAAGGCGTTTGCTTACCATCTGCGCCAGATTGTCAACGCAAACTCTTTCTTTCTTTGACCATAGCAGTGATTGACACATGGTTAGTGCCGTATAGTGTCCACGAAAGTTGCCCGTAAAGAGTCGACTGATTAACCATAGTTAATAAATGGGAATGGTTATGAAGCCAGGCAAACATTATTCAAAGGAGCAAACAAAGATGCCAAGATTTATGTTGGAAGGTCCACGACCATGCACAATCTTTCGTTTTGCCCTTATACACTATGTATGAATTATGTAACCAACAGGTTTCTATTGGTTAGTTCCTCCTCAGTAGAGGGTAAATAACTATTGTGTTTTGTGTACGGTCAAGGTCAAAAAAAGCGAACAAAAACCTACAGCAAAGAACTTTGTCGGGTTTCACAAATATTCCACTCAGTCTATTAACTATGAATTAACTGAGTAACTGGGAAAGACCATACAGTTCTTGAGGTAAAAGACTCCTACAGTAATATTCTTGTGTTGAGTTTGCCGGTCTGGAAATCGCATTTGCTGGTTGAGAAGAACAGCTGACTCACCCGCGGTCAATAACGTGCTTTTGGGTAATTCAGTGAGTTTGTCCAAGCTTTAATATAACCTTTTTTGCGTTCTAGTGTGGATTTTTTTTGTGTCGCTTTCCTTTGGCTGAGTGGGTCTCATTTTAAAAAGAATCCGAACTGGTTAAAGGCAGAATTAAAATCTTAAATAACGCAAATCAAAGATGTTGAAAAAGAAGAGTGATCATCGCAGTAAATTTTCTGCGATGATCACTCTTCACATTCATCTACAACCGCAGTACACATATGAATTATTTCATATATATTTCACATCATTTCACTGCACGGGAAAATATGAACTTAATAAATTGACCTCGCTCCCAATGTGTGGCTTCATAGCTCAGTTGGTAGAGCATCGCACCGGTATCGCGGAGATCACGGGTTCGAATCCCGTTGAAGCCCTGATTTTTTTCAGGCTTCTTCTTTCCAATTTCTTGTATTGGAAAATTTACTGCGATGATCACTCCTCACATTCAAGAGAGAGTTGTATTTTCAATTGTTACCATTTTGCTTTTAATTCTGCTGCTTAGACGAGCACGTAGAATTCGCTTCCTTCTTACATACAACGATTTAGATTTTGGGACCAGTTTCGTTAATTAACCGAAGACGGCAAAAACACAGACAAAGAAGAGCACACAGGCAAGCCTGGGTTTACCCTCGATCACAGGGATGGTTTGGGGAAATGTATAATAATCGGCTCCTTCGAGCCCTTTGGAAAGACCATTTCAGGGTAACACGGGAAACATTCATTATTATTATTATTCGACTTCATTTGCCAGCTCGTTGAAAGGGACTTACAGAAGGAAGACACGCGTCTAAGAAAAGCTATTCCTGTCCATAAAAGAGTTGCAATAGAACTTTGGCGATATGGATGTGGAAACTCGTACCCGACGACTGGGATTACCTTTGGGATAGGAAAATCAACGGTTATAAAGATATGTAACGAATTTTACTATTTATTTGCTTAAGACTACATTTACGAAATGGGTTTATCTTTGATCTTTTTGGAGCGCATGTGTAGGTCCCTTCGACATGGGATATAAATTTTTGCTTCTTATATTTTGAAGAGAATTTTCATGTGTACAGAATGGCTAAAGATAAAGTAAATCCACACTTACCTGAAACTTGTGAAAGACGAAGAATTAGCGTTGTTGAACTGATCCATGTTCGCTCAAATTCACGCGCGAATGAGCGGGAAAATAAATTTCATGTTTATAAAATATGAATCCACAAATGAATTGTAATTACTGCGTTTGTCCAAAAAGATGACAAACTATCAACAAAATAAACATATACAAGAGATGTGTACCCACCTTTTTTTTTTTTTTTTTTTATCTTGGTAACTAGATTATTATCTGGGGTCAAGTCAACTTTGTTCTTGCCGCTGTTGTCAGGGCAACTTACCAGAGTTAGGTTTAACATGGTAAACTGAGAATTGGGGGTCAAAATTGCGGCGCCGTTAACCATGGTAAACTTGAGTTTACCATGGTTAACTTTCTCCAGTGTGACCTCAACCAATGCCTCTCTCAACGTTAACCCAGATGTATAAATGGGTTCAAAATAGTTCAGATAGCCAAATTCGCCGAAATAAGTCATTTTTTTAACAAACATGACAGCTCTCTCGGCCGGCATGTAAATGCCGCGTCACGCAAGGACCCATTCTGAGCGAAAATTTGTATGAGTTCTAGTTTTCAGCTGCTCTTATATATCATGAAAGTAAAATCTCAGGAAGATCAATAGTTCTAGTTTGAATTTTAGTGACGTCATGCCCCCAATACTACGGAGATAAGCACAGGTCTTAAATGGGCCACACTTGTTGGAACGCAGCTTCGCCTCATTAGGTTTACATCACTTTAAAATAACTGGTGTGAAGGTGTAGATAAAATCGTACTAACGCAAAACAACAATGTTGACAATCACTTGAAGCTTTTTTTTTAATGCGGTACAATCTTTCTTTTTAATTCTGCTTCCAAGGATAACTAAACTGCATGCTTTGTCTCTGCTTGCTTTCATGATCAAGTATTTAACTTGTCGCTGGTTATGTTTGACCGCTATTTATAATACTCCGAACCACTCAAGGAAAAATTGTTCAAGCTCTAAGAGATACTGCAAAATCTCTTTGTCCTCTTCGTCTGAGTTTGAGCAAAACAGAATTCCTGTGCCATATACGCAGGTCCTCTTAGCAAGAGCGATAGCCCCACCATCATCCTTGATGACCTTTTTGCTGGTCGATTCCCCATGAGGCTCAGCTGGAGCTAGTAGGTAATATGCATGTGTTAGTTATATATTAGCCATTATTATTTCAGAAGCCCCGTGTTGCATACGAGGCGATGAATAACAAACGAGACGCGTTTTAGCGAGTTTGTCATAATTAGAGTCTTTTATTCAAGAAGGCTGTAATAACTGTCTTATTAATTTCCTCAATCGCCTGGGTGATGCGGACATTTCAGTTTGATCTAAATAGGATGGTTCTAAGAAAAGGAGGCAAGTTTGTGGTACGTGTAAAACAAGCGATACATCTTTTCCCGACACATTTCTCGCAAAATTAAGTCTTCTTTATTCTGAACCCTAATTGTGGCAAAGGTTCGATGTCACGCTGATAGAGTTGTTATAAAAATGACCAATAAGCCATGTTCATGAACATGGCTCCGAGGCTTTGGGGTAAAGATTGTAAATATTGTAAGTTTCATTTGTCTCTCAATTCCTAAAACAAACTTAGATACAAAGAAAACAACACCAAATATAGAAACTTATATTTTGCAAGCCTCGGAGCCATGTTAGAATATTGATATATCGAACGTGGGTTATTCCCATGATACGAGCCTGCATGGAATCACGGTAGTTGCATTTATCGAAACAAATATCATACCCAGTCCCAGATGGTACTGTTTATTATTATTATTATTATTATTATTATTATTATTATTATTATATTTTATTATCATTGTTTTTATTATTATTATTATTATTATTATTATTATTATTATTATTATTATAGCAGTAGCATTGGCATTAGAATTAGTATTAGTATTGGTATCACCATCATTATCATCATCATCATCATTATCATCATCATCGCAACATGGCGTTAAGACACCAATAGTACGAGCATGTCCCGCCATTGTGCCCTATCTGATGCCCTAGACTCCAGATCTTGATCTATTCCAGCTAGTCTTTCTCTGACTGTTATGTTCCTTACACGGTGGAACCACTTTATTCCCAGGATACGACGAAGGCATCGGTTATCGAAAACATCCAGCCTTTTTTCTTCGCTGTTAGTAGTAGCCTATGTTTCAGATCGATAGGGCAAGGTAGAAATTACAACGGCATTATAAATGCACAGTTTTGTCTTTAAACTAATTTTGCTCCTCCATATCTCGAAAAGCTGTCCGAATGTTGCGGAGGCACTCCCAATCCTGGTCCTCAATTCTTCATCCAGTCGGCCAGATGTCATGACTTCAGAGCCCAGATAACGAACGTGGTTGACAGCTTCAACGATTTCACCATCTAGATTAATAACTGGCTCTTTCCCCGAACCCTAGGTTCTTGGTCTTAGATTTAGAGAGGCCAACTTACTCCCCAGCCCGCTGCAATGAGCACAAGGCCTGTTGGCCCTTTTCGCTCTCAGACTCTAGGAGTGTAACATCGTCAGCGTAGTCCAGGTCCGAGTCAACTGGCATCCTTGCTCAATTCCGAGGAGTGTGCGTCTGCGTTCTCTCTTACATAATCCTGCAGAAGGTCGGTCACAGCTCTTGCGAAGAACAAAATCGATCATTATGCCAAAAAGCAGTGGGGACCAAACACATCCCTGTCGAAGACCGGTCTTAATCCAGAACCAGTCTGTTATCTCACCTTCAACGAGGACAACAGCTTCACAGTTGTCGTATACACAGCGAATAAGCCTTGTATACTTGTGTGGGATCCTATAGTCAGAAAGAACGTGCCACATAGAAGGGTGATGAATGCTATCGAAAGTTGCCTTAAAGTCTACAAAGATGTGAAGGGCCGTCAGTTAAAACTCAACACATTTCTCAATCAGCATCCCAAGGCAGAAGATCTTGTCTGCACAACCACGCCTACTCTAGAAACCCCCTTGGTTCTCGAGGAGCAGTTTCTCAACACCTTCTTGCATTTTGTTCAAGATGATATGCCCAAATATTTTGCCAGGAAGAGACAGGAGCGAGAAACCACGGTAATTGCTGAAGATGGACCGATCTCCTTTCTTAAAGATGGTACAAATCAGACCCTTGCTCTGGACCTCTGGAACAACCTCGCCGTCCCAGATTCTTAGTAGTAGTCGATGCAGGCTTGATATTACTTCAGTTGGAGCAAGTTTTAACAATTCCGCCACAATCCAGTCTAGACCGGGAGCTTTAATGTTCTTAAGCTTTTGAATAGCTCTCCCTACCTCTCTTCTGGTGGGAGGGTTTTCTGAAAGGTCAAGGAGATCCCCAATAGGGCCAATTCTACGTAGCCTCCTCTGAGGTGGGGGCGGTTCAAAAGATCTTGAAAATAGCCCGCCCATCGTGCCTTCACTTGTTCTCTATCATCTAGTGGTATGCCATCCTCCTCCTTGACAAGACGGGTGCATCTGCAAGACAGACAGCTGCTTTACCAACTGATACAGTTGCCGATGTTCCCCTCTCTGAGCTGCTGTCTCCATATCAGCAGCTACGGTATCTATCCATTTCTGCTTGTCTTTCCTTGCACTGTCCTTACCCTGCCTCTCTAAGGTGCGATATTTTTCAAACCGACTTCTACTTGGGAGTTGGTCTTTTGCACCGGCACCGGCACCGCCACCGGCACCGACACCGACACCGACACCGGCATTGGCATTGGCATTAGTATTAGTATTAGCATTAGTATTTTTATTATTACTATTTGAGTTTCAGGGGATGATTTGTTTAATTAAGAAATGAAATGTTTCAGCATTTTTCAAGACTTAGTTGCTTAAAGGCCATCCTGGATGCATGGTAAGACGTCTTATTAATTACTTCGAACAAGATGTTTAAATCCGAAGAAGAAAGAAAAGTCATGAAGGTGAAATCTTACATAGGTTTCCTTCCCTCGAGTACATTTTTAAGGACCACTTTTATTGGACATGTAAAAATGAACACACAGTTTTAGATGTCAGAAAATTGGCCTTAGAAGAAAGAATCAACGATTAAAGCGCAGAGCGGTGACTTTAGGACCGCACCCTATGATCCTATTCGCACACTTGAACATAGGTCCTACCTTGCTCCTTTAAAGGTTTGCCGAGGACGAGGGACGATGTAGAAAGGAACATGAAGAGCCAAAGACAGTGAAGGATGGGCGCCATCACTATCCACGTTTCTGAAAATTAACACAGTATATCAGCAAGGAGGAATTGCTTAGGCTGGAAAATGATTTTTTATATATATATATTTCCAGAAAAGGCCAAAACTGAACTAAAGTAAAAATGGTTATATTATCTATCATTTACAACTGACAACACTGAAAAAAACGACATCGAGAAGACATTTTTTAGCTAGTGAGCTGAGCCAGTCAGCAGTCGCATTACATTAGACATAAGAGGTTTAATACTAGGGTTTTTTTAGCTGACGAATTTTTATATCATGCTCTTCGTGTTTTTCAGACCAGGTCGCACCTTGCAATGCACAGGTATAGATTGCCTGATTTCCCAGTATTGTGATTTCTCAGTGCGCGACTGATAAGCTGTAACCTTAACACAAAATGAACATGGCATTTTTTGCGCTTGTCTTTACATATTAAAACTGAACACTGTCGGCAGCTTGAACCCGAAGTAAAAATAGGCTAAAATAACGATAATATATACAAAAAGCAAAATCACAGTGCATGCACGTCGTGTAGTTATCAAATTGCATTACTGCATATACCGATTTTATACCATATACATACTAAAATCCAAATAAATAACAAAAATTAATAAATACACATATGAAATAAAGTAAAAACCTTAGCACAGTGTAGTCTACAATTCCTTCTGGCTGTTCGTTTTTACTTGACGTGAGGAACTTTTGAAACCTTAGATTACCATGAGAAATGACCTTATGGTACTCAGTTAGAAGCACGTAAAGCGGCAGCCCACTCAGTGATCAGTTGGACAGCAAAAAGTACCAAATCTCAGTTGGAGTTATTGATGAGAAGATTGAAATCTTTTTACTTCAGGTTCAAGCTGATTTGAATTCTGTCATGTCTAATTAAGCAGCAGTAATTACTGTCAAACGAGGGGTTTGTTTATGAGAATAAGAGGTCATTAGCGAAGTAGTATTTTTACTAATATTAAAAGTACAGTGGACGCTATTATCATTGTAGTGATTAACCTTCTTAATTGTTGCATTTCTCTACAGTAGTTTTGTTCAAGCAATAGGAAAGTCGCGCTGCTACATTAAATATGTGGGCCACTGAAATAATTCGTACCGTCCATATTAGGTGCAAAATGACCTAAACTTTTATTACCTCAACGTAAGGCTCGATCTAACAACAGAACATTACAAAGCGCTAAGGAGTAACAGCCATTCTTCTGCCCGGCATTGCTGATCATATGATCCAAACAGGCCACAGAATTAAATAGGATCACTTTGACATTTTAGCCACTGGAGAGTCTGATATACATTGTAAAATGAAGGAAATCTTGTCGATTCGCGATTTAAAACCAGCGCTTAATGAAAGTTTTGGCAGTGAAAAACCTCTTTTCTACTAGCCATTTTTTACATTACTTTTCTCATTTAGTATTAGTCCTCGTGTTTAATATAAATTAAATGTCGTTTAGGCAACCGTTACAACTGGAGATGTATGTTGGAGCGTACGAAACGTCAAGTTTACGTTTATAACAGCAGTTTGTTTGTTATTTTGAACTGTTATTTATATATTTATTTATTTATTTAACACTTTATCTATTTAATTATTTAATTATTAATAAATTAATTCATTTATCTAGTTATTCAGTCATTCATTCATTTATTTCATACGAACGTACATTCCTCGTGCACAGATGAATAGACATTCGTATTTTTCTGCCGGCTTTAGGCTGACAATATTCTTAAGTCAGCTGCAGTGTAGGCGAATGTGACTAGGAATTGAACTATCAAATAGAAGTATATGATATTTTTAATACCGACTGTCATGGGTACCTTCTCTTCCTCTATCTCAATATGTCGAAGATATGTGTCTTGGCCTAAACTAGTAATTTTTACATTGGCAGCTTTCCATATCCAGGTGATGGTCAGGCCTCCGTTGTTCGAATAAACGATTAAGCTATCTATCAGATAAATCGTTATCCAGTGGATAAGTGTAAACAAACTGAAACCACGCTATCTGCTGGCTACCTTGGTCACAGGGGCCCGCACAAGCGGCGAGTCTGGTTGTTTCTTCGAACTATAAATAAATGTATGGGGGAATATGGATAATATCTTAAACTTATATCGAGGAATGCCTAAGATAAAGCTCAAAGTGATAAATGTAAACCTACCTCAGTTGTTGTGTATTGTCGTTTTTGTGGCTCTAAATGGCGAATTTGAGCGATTTGGTGGGTTTTGCGTTGACTGTTACAATACCTTATAAGAAGAAGACAAGGGTGGAAAGCTCATTTTCGACCCCTCAAGCGCGAAACTGATTTTCACCCAGAAATTAGAATCGCCCGGCTTCCAAATTAAACACCAGATAAACTGAAAGGTTGACGCTTCTTCTCGTGACGTTCAATCGAAGATCCATTCAAAATCAAGCGCTAACCGCCGGGGGGAATTTTCGAGAAATGCAGCTTTCGAAGTGATCAGCGAAGGATTTCGTGTGCCAAGGAGCAACCGTCACGCTGTTTACTCCACGCTGATTAGATGATGCTGAACACTGCCGTGTTACAAATGCCTCACGAGGGAAAGGAGAGAGGGGCATATTCACGCCAGCCATATAGCCTGGTTTGAGGTTTATGGCGAGTAACGCATGGAATTCTCAATCTCAATTCTGTAAAAATGTATGCCTATTTCTGGATTTTGTCATGTCTCGAGCGTGATCGCATAGCTTCAGAGACTTTTTTCGTTTCAATCGCATTTCCTGCTACAAAATACGGAAAATAAGAAGATTGTGTTGGCGCAGAAACTAGTTTGTAAAAATCAACGAAAAGAGCCAAGACATTACTAAAAGAATATCTGAAGAAAAAAATCATTATACAAAATAAAAATAAGAGACAGAGGAAAAAAGCTATTAAATGAATGAAATTTCCATTCAGTGTTCAGAACAAATTGGTTTCACATACAATGTCGGTTTTCTTTTAAGTAAGCTTAAGGCACTGTATAAAGCAAGTAATGACATTATTGCATTATTTCCCGGTATCGAGAATATTCATGGTCTCGTAAGTGTTATCAACCTCAGTGGTTACCGTAACACTCAGATAACACTTGCATTAAATGTACTGCACTTACGCACTTTTTCTTGTATTACACTTATGTACACTCATGCACTTGAAGTAAGTTTTGACTGCAAGTCATCTATTAAAGGAGACACGTTTAAATGTGACGTATTTATCATCAAGAAAGGTTACAAAGCTTCACCCTCCAAGTGAATTATTTGCTTGCCATCAGGATCCGCTTCACTTCATAAACTGGCCAACGTTTGTATCAGAGTTCAAGATCGGTATAGACTTCCCTTAAGGTGAATTGTCCGAGCGACGAAGTGGTTCCGTTTTGAGAGATTACATAAGGAAACCTGACGACCCTAATACCTAATGATGTCACTTGGGCTTAGTACAGTATAATATTTACATTAATGAGTGAATCATCTCACTTATTTTCTAGCCTAAGGCATTTCTTCAACAACACGTGACATGGCTTGTTTTTGACGTGGGTTTTCCAAAAAGTTGGGGGGCGCCGACTTCTCCTCGACTTATACGATCAAAAGTGTTCAATAGATCATAAGAGATCGTTTCACTGATAACCGAGTCTTTCTTATAGTCGGGGTGTTGGTCGACGAATCTGCGAATCCACTGCGCTGTGGTCAGCAGCTCACCTAAAGGAAAACAGAAAACAAACCAAAAAAAAGGGTACGTTTCTCATATTCGTTCATCTAATTTGCCCGAGGTCATAAAATTTTTATCAGGCAGCAAATAAAATATCTATATACTCTTTGCATAAATGGCGCCTAAATTTGAATAACAATACTCAAACATCCTTAGCCTCACATTCATGTGAAAATTCCTTTGTCTCAAAACATGAATGTGAGGCTAAGGATGTACCAAGTATTGTTTTTCAAATTTAGGCTATATATTCAGGTAATGGTCGGGGAACAATGCTAATCCCACTAGGCAGACGTTTATGATCTCTGTTCAAGAAGCAAGTAGATACGTTCACCACGAGAACATAACATGTACACCCTAACAACGTTCAAACTGGGAGTTGCTCCATGGTACCAGTCACTGGGCAGGTAGCTACGTCTCCCAGAACTACACGTGGAACGAATTTGCCCTGTTGCAGTCTTTTGTGTACTCTAAAAGCCAACCCCGACTCAGTGACTTGTTTCATAGAGAAACGGCAAAAGACAAAAGATATTCTTTGTTATTGATTTACTAAGTTTTACAGAGTCACAATTTCCTTAGGACATTAGATAGGCCAATGATATGAAAACTAGTTTACCACTCACGGTGACTCACCTGAAGCCCTCCTTGAGATAAGTTCCAAATATTGAGAAATGGTACAGTGTGTGTCAATGTCGACATCCACGTTGCTAAGGTAACATTCGATCAGCGGTATGAGTCCGGGGAATTCACCATCCTTAAAAGGAGAAACATGAGAGACAAAGAAGACAATAGGGAATCACAACGAAACAACAACACCACCGACAACAACAACCACAACCACAACAACAGAGAAACAATGGCAATAACAAGAAGCCCCAAAAGCAGCAAAACAAAGAAACGAAGGGAATAAATGTGACTTGAGTCCAAACTAGCTGAGCATGCAAGATCCCCGGACATTTCCTACTTACTTTTATTTTTGTGACGTTATCATAATTAGTGATTGTTGCATCGTAAAAACAAATAACGTTGAAAGATAAATGGCGAAATAAAGACACGAAAATTTATAAAGAGAAGAAAGTTTATGAAGACAAGAAAATTTATACTGGCGAAGGCGAGACGGATAAAAAAGACCAACTCAAACCATTACATGCACTAAAGCTGATGTGGGACATGATAGAGTCGATTCAAATTCCGTCATTCACAAACGCAAAAAGTGTAACAAATATATTTACAGTTGGCGTTTATCTCACCTTGCCGTTAAGGATTTTGTCAATCGTCATAAGCTCAAAGTCGTCGCAATGTGAATCACAGTGAATCACATGTTCATTAGTCACAGTGGAGCCTTGGAAATTAAAATCACGAGGTCATTACCGACTAAACTTGAACCGCTGCGCAAAAACCATACAGCAGAATATAAAATCGCCAGAGTAAACGGTGTAGTATAACAGGGTCGGAACAAACTAGATCAGCTGGCCTCATTTTGCTCAAAATAGTGCACTGTAAGGGCAAGTAAGTCAATGATTGACTATTTATACATCTGACAAAATTCCACCGAGCGCCGGAGTTTCGCATTATACTTGTGACGAATACACCTTATTCCAAAATGGCTGCTCTTCTAGCATTTTATTGTTTACTAGCAAATTAGCCCTTGTTGCCTCGTTTAAAGGAAAATATTATTTTATATTTCGAGTTTAAGAACGAGACAGCAGGAGCTAATTTGCAAGTAAACAAAAGAACACTAAAACGGTGGCCTTTTAGGAATAAGGTGTATTACCAGAAGCATGTCACCTTGACAGGGTTTAATGCTTCTGGAATTACAACTAAGTGTGACTGTTACTCGCAAGTGAAAGAGCAAAAAATTTATCTAACATTTCTTTAAGGTTTTCCTGAAGTAAAACTTTCCCTGGCGGACAGCATCTCTTTTTCCAGCGATCACCATATTCTCGTCAACCTGTGAAAGAATATTGCAGGTATTTTTACAAAATTGTTTCGTTGACCGTTATTTTCAATAAACAGTGACAAACTATCAAAATTAAAAAGTAAATTTTCAGAATTATTTTAGCAATATAATAATTCAGAAGACGCGCGATTTTTCCATGAGTTTCCCGGCACAATAAACCATAGCTGATTGACCAATTTGAGCGCGCGCATATAACTACAATTATGACGCTTTATTCAAATATAAAACGCGACCTTGACTATCAAGCTACAACACTTAAGGCGGGGGTAAACACGAATAGGAGTGAAATTTGGAGTAATATTAAAAGGGAATTGTTAGGATTAAAAAGGGTTGGAAATATTGTTAGGATTAAAATGGGTTGGTTATGGCACTACATAATAGGTTGTCCAAGACTACAACCGGAGCGGGTTACTGAGTGAGATAGTTAATTGCCATATAGGTTTTAGTCACAAGACAATCGCTCTCTAGCTATTTTAAGATCTCATCTGATTTCATAAGAGTTTAGAAATAGCCAATCCTGTGAGCCAGAGTTATGGTCACGTGTACAACCTAAATGCTTTACGCGTCGTAGTAACATTAAGACTTGTATTCGGGATTAACTCACTACCCTTCAATTGCTTGGTTTTCCTTTTGTTTTGATTCTCACCTTGGACAACGGAATAAGCAGATTGAGTTGAAAGGATAAAATGGCTCTCGTGAGAAGCACAATGAAAGCCACAAAGGCGGCATTTTCAAAGTCTGTTAGTTGTACCTTGTTAAAAAAAATAATAATAATATTAAAATAAAAAAATGACAAAAGAAAAAATGCATGTTTCTTTGGATTTGCCAGAGGAAAAATTTGCATTGGTTTTACATAAAACCAAGATTTTCACTGATGATAAAAGAGAGAGAAAGCCAAACAATGAGAGAGCTATTCACGTTTTTATTGTACTAAATTTTAAGTCTTCGGCGTTGTTCGCTATTTCTGACATTTAGCTCAGACTTCTAAGAGTCTATCTATTTATTCACTATGAACTTTAAAATCCAAAAATTCTAATGAATCACTTAAAAGGGAAAAAATTGTCTTGGACGATTAATCAAGTTTGGGTATAAAGTCTAGACCTATCTTTTAATTTAACTTGAAGTATTAAAACCGATTTCATTGGTTCTCTCCATGAATTTGCTGCCCTCGGAGGAATAACAATCTCATTTAGAAAGAAGTCACAGAGAAATTGGCCCTATTATCATGATTATTTTCAACCGTTGATGGCAAATTTTCTTCTTCGTATCACATTGTTTAGGAGAGAAAAGTTAAAACTTAGTAAATTTCTATATTAAATTACTTCACAGGATCTGAACTCAACTCTCCAACCTATGGACGAGTTCAGGGGAGGCGGTTTGAAACGCATCGTCTGCCAGTTGGAGGACTGGATATTCTGAGGACCAAAACAAAACACATTGTCCGTTATTCATAAGCGATGGACATTTCATCTTTGCGCCAAAGCAAGGGACAAAGGATTCTACATTTATTTAGTCCAACAATCGATTAGCAGGTTCCATAGCAGAAAACTGCCCGTTGTTACAATGATTGGGGCGGGCGCGGTTTTACTCCTCAGTGCTAACTTGTCGGTATATACTTTATATCGAGTCGTTCTCAAACTTACCTCAAAATGATTCGTATTCTGCTCGTCGTCTTCAGAGATATGCTCACGGAACAATGACAAAGGATCCCGGATGAATAGGTGCGCATAATGGCGAGCCAACTGTTGATCGATACCTAATATTGGGAAACAAAACAAAAGCTAGATATGTAATAAAGATATACATCATTAACATTTCTTCCTACAAACGGTCCTCAGGAACCTCAGGTTCCTGGCTGGTTTGCCCAAAACACACATGCAAGAAAGCGTTGGCTATGTGATCTATTCTGTCAGCTCCACGGACCTACGATTATGCCCTCGCCAAATGGCTAGATGACAAACTAAAACCTCTCGCCTCAAACCAGCATACGATAAGTGACACCTTTGAGTTCCACGAGGTCCACGAATTGGTGGTTAACAACGTACGTAGATATTCTAGTTTCCTATGATGTTTCTTCCCTGTTTACCAATGTATCCCTGCATGGAGGAGACCATACAACTACTTGCCGACAAGGCTTTCCGATTAATAATTGGTTTAATAAAACGTACCATTTAAGGACGTTTGCGCGAAAATTTTCCAGTCCATAGAATTTCTTTAAATTTTTACTCTAGGCAAATAATGAGTTACTTGTGCCAGAAATACAAAAAAAAAAAATTGGGGGCCACCTTCTTCGTTTCAGAGGTAAAGCGTGTAGTAAACTATACAGATTTCAAAAAATTGTTCCATATAATTGAGCACGATCTATAGGGGTTTATAGTTAAAAACATCGAAGGTGGGTCAACGGAGGCAAACGATCTTAGTCATTGTAGAAGTGGGTCTGTTGTGTAAATAATTCCAAATGTTACTAACGTTTTCACAAAATTTAACCCTTTAAGACGCATTTGAAAGCACCGCAAAGATGCACGAAGAGCTAATATATAAGGACGGAATTCGATGGTACATTTTGCCAAAAATTCAAACTTCTAGTTGATAGATTTTCTTCATTTTTTTCTCTAAACGTAGAGAATCAGTAGAGAAAATGATCCATCGAAAGAAAAATTGGGGTCACCAAACGTCCAAGATCGTAAATCCAGGCAAAGCTCTTGCAATGGCCAACTGCCCTATCATTCGTTTTGTTTATGACTTAGCGCGCGCATGCATGACGTGGCATGTGAATTTGCGTGCGCAGTAAAGATGCGCAGAAACAATTAGCGCGAACGTCCTTAATACATACATACATACATACATAATTTATTTTACAACAAAATTGGCAAGACAAAAGTCCTGATGTGGAGCTGCACTATCTAAGTGATAAGTAAAATAATTAACTATATAAAAATAGATGATGAGTTAGAATAAATACATATTAATGACAATAATTTAAATTTATAATTTATATAACCAATTTAAGAAATATATATATTGGAGTGTAGAATGGTAGGAAATACAATAAATTATACTTAACTAATATTAAAAATATTCAAAGTCTAAAGATTTGTTCGAAATACTGCAGGTAGCTTTACTAAAACTAATTGATTTTAGAATATTCTTATTTTCCTTAATTTTCCTCTTAAAAGTAACTAAGTTAGAACAGTTCTTGATGTCATCAGGGAGGAGGTTCCAGGTTAATGCGGCTCTGTGTCGAAAGGAAGATCTGCCCACTTCAGTTCTTGGTCTAGGAACTTCAACATTTAAAGATTTTCTAAAATTATAAGTAGTTACGGGTTTGACTATTAAGTCATTAAGGGGTTCAATAAGCTGGACCTGGTCGATCTTCAGCCTTAGAACGGCAACAATGGACCAACTTTTCAAGTTCAACGGCCAGCTATATGAACAGACGGACGGTCCTCTATTAGCCAACGTTTTTATGTGCAGCATTGAAGAAACCCTGTAGCGTGAAGGCAAGATGCCCACGTACTACAATAGGTTTGTCGATGACACATTGACCATTATGCCCAACAAAGCATCAGCAGACAATTTCCTCGAGATTTTAAACCAGTGTCATTCCTCATGTTCACCATGGAGAAGGAGAGTATTAGTATGCCTCCTCGTTTGGGCATCCAGCTGCTCAACAAACATACACATGTTGAGACTAAGGTGTACGTTAAACCCACAAGTACGGGCCTCCTGCTACATTGGAGGAGCTATGTAGATGACCGATACAGACGAGGGTTGTTCAGAAAAACTATGCTTGATTGTGCATTTCGACTATTATCCAATTGGCGTTTCTTCTCTGAAGAATGTAATCGACTGAAATTATTGTATTCTCGACTAAAATATCCTAAAAACCTTCTCAACTCTGCCGTTTCACGCTTTGTTGCCGCCAAAGTATCCGATCAACCTGCTTCCTCATCTGCTTTTAGCGATCGATCGGATTACTTTTGATGTTGTTGTCCTACCGGTTAAAGATGAAGCATCTACTGATATACCCAACTTAAAGATTCAAGTCAGAAGATGCAGATGACCGTACAACCTGTATTTGTTAACCAGAAGATTGGAAGAGACCTCAAATTGCGAAAAGCTAAGCCACAGATTGTGAACCAACAGTGCCTTGTTTACAAATTTGAATGTGACCTGTGTGATACAGGTTATGTTGGTTTCTTATACCGCTATCCGCACCAACGTGTTGAAGAACACAAAAAAAACTCTTCTTCAACAATTGGCAAGCATTTTCGGAACAAACATTTTTTGGCGCCTAAGGATCTTACAAAGAAATTTAGAGTCTTAACGAAGTGCATGAACAAATTTATTTGCCTCGTCCATGAGATAATTGTTATTCACGAGCTGAGACCTACTCTCAATATACAATCTGACTCTTCGCCGGAAGTCAGGTTACTGAATAAATGTTCTAAAATTTGGATCATTGCAAACTTTGACTCGTTGGAATGCTTCTAGGGACCATTAAATTACTGCTCGGCGTCAGATATAGGCTTTTACTGGGCCTTTGGACGAATTTTATTTCATTTTATTTAAAGTTTTTAATTGCAAATTAGCACAATGAGTCGTTATCTTTGCAAACCCTGTTGTTTTTTACTGTTCAATTTTAACATTCACTTGATAATGACCGTAGCACGGTCGAAACGTCGTGTTTTACCGTTGATGTTCATCGTTATATAAATATTACCCCCTAAAAAACTGTCGTCCTGTTGCCGCTTTTTTTTTTCTTTTGGAAGCGAAACACAGCGCACGAGCAGAACACATGCAGCAAGGTGGTAAAGTCCATTTTAAATTGGATGGTTTTCAGAATAGTTAATGAGAACCCTGCTCATGTGAAGTCATAAGGACGACCATAACTGGATGATTAGAACCAGGAGCCCATCAGCTGACAGTGCTTATTCTTGGGTTGCACGTGATTCCATCACTTTCTTAAATCCAAAACTAAAGAGCCACCAAAGTTATTATCTTCATCGGGCACAAGAGGAGGTAAATCTATATCTGTTAACAACTTGTGAGCTCAGGAACATGCTTCGTGTTTGTCGAAAAAATATATACTTATCTCGGCCTTTTTAGACGTCACAGTATTAGGAAAAGTGCTTATTTAAATGTTTGCTTGATCAAAGTAGGTTCCAGATGTTAACAATATTTTCTGGCCGCCATGTTGGTGTCCATTAGAGGAACACCAACATGGCGGCTCCAAACTAGGCTCTATAAATTTGTGCAAATTTAAACAAGTTTCGACAAATATTTGAAGGTCAGGAAATAGTACAGACCTAAAACTTGGAGAAGTGTCTTAATTATTTATCTCCTATGACATTATAATTTCTTGAGTTTATTCACTGAATGGTTTTCGAATTATTTCTTTAATTGTGTGACGGTGCAATCCAAAAATAGCTTCAAATATAAAATTATAAAATAAAGGAGTTGTTAACTGATTGTTGAAGTTTACTTCATACGTGTAACTTCAAAAATGTTGATGATATCACTTACCACCATCCACAAGCTGCTGATAAATCTCCTTGTCATACACCAAGTCAATATCACTGTACTTAATTCCCTCTGGTGAGAGATATGTACTGATGGAGTCATATCGAGACTTCGGAATCACAAACCTGTTTTCCTTCAAAGGCTGCAAGACGGTGAGAAAGAAAATAAAAATTAAATATCTAGAAACATATCGAGAGACGTGCACAAATTTTGGAAGATGTTTCGAATATTTGGTGACAGATGTCAGGGCTCTCTCAAAAATTTTAAATTAGAAACATGATGATTAGCAATTGGTGGTTTTCAGTTAAAATTGGAAGGAAAGTCTAATTTTGTCAAAAGCAATGAAAGGAGTATTGTGTTGCCAAAACTGTACCATACTATATATCTAGAATATGCCTTCTTCTTTTTGGTGAAATGCACAAGTGGAGGAGACCATTTGCCAACAAGTACTATTTACTCTCTGGAGGAGTGCTGCAATAAACTAGTTGAATGTAGTATTCTAGGTATGTGGTCCCCAGGGGTGGGAATTTGACTTATGATGGAGACCCAAGGGTGAGGAAATTGAAACTTGAAAATCTTAAAATATCAGATTTCCCCTAGGTTGCCCGATCCCCCATCCTGGGGCAAACCATTGATAGGTGCATTAATCAAGACATTCAGTACATGTAAATCTCTGTGTCAATGATAACCAAAATAGTCATGAAAATTACATTTTCCTGGATTGTGATTGGCTTAAAAATAAGCTTTTTTATTTTCACTAATTCACTTGTCAAGTTGTTATCGGATTGCTTGTTATCGGATTGCTTGTTATCGGATTGCTT
>JAEMPF020001906.1:0-14574 GCA_022496165.2 Catalaphyllia jardinei
AAAAAACTATTTACGGAAGTAGAGGTGGCTAGCAATGGATAACCACCAACACTGAGGTGAAACAGAATTGTGTAGTTAATAAAATTTGGAATATAAAAAGTACCCGGCGCAAATGCTTGAAGTAGCCGGTGACTTGCGCCAGGCGCCGGCTGAATTTGAAAACCCTGTACATATATGCTCCACCCACTGACTATTGACACTATCCCTCCCTCCTCCCCACTGACCCCTGAATACTTGTGGTTTGGGATGCTGATGATTGAAATTTGAAGCTGCACAAATTGATATCACCAGATGGCCCATCAGATTGCACGAAACACAACACTTCTTTCAAAAAATGCTCACATTGATCTGTAGATGCCTGTCTACACTTGACTAGCAATAAATACAATATTATGTTTATCACAACTGTGGTGATTTACAAGAATTTCCACCCATGAGAAAGAAAGCAATTGACCAAGTATAAAGTTGATAATTTCACTGCCACTGATATTGATGTTATGTTTGATTTCATGTTTGACCCTGTACATAAATGTGTTGGTGTATGATCGAAATATCTTCGGATCTTCCACAAAAATCTTTTGCAATCTTCGGTTATCTTCGGACACTCGACGAGAAATTCCACATCTCTATAAAAGCGCTCCCATATATTTTTCTCTATATGTTTCTATGTCTGTGTATAAAAGCTTCTGTATATTATAAGCTTATATATCATAAAGGATAAATCGATAAGAGGTTCGAAACAGAACATGAGAGGGTTAGATAGAGAGACTTATTCGTCACGTTAATTTAACTACCTCGGAGTCCAATGTAAGAGAGACTGAAAACTTACCTTGTTGTCTTCCACGATAAGTTTCGTCAACTGGGAAAGGCCATGCTTTTCCAAAAACTCCTTTGCGTCCATATTTTATTTTGCCGACCTGACAAATATTAGGAAATCAACGATTTGTATTGTATTGTATTGTATTGTAACGATTAATCCGATGTTAAACCGGCAAGCGATCGCAACAGATTTCATACCACAATCGAGTTCCCCAAGCTAAATGATTTCGATTTTCTAAAAGAATTCGATAATAAGCATAAACAAAGACAATTACTTACGTCTTTATGTGGAATAATACGCTAAAAATGCTCAATAAACGCAAACAATATTCAGCGTTGCTGCTCAGGCCGCCAGTGGAAGATTCGAAAAGAGCGGGAATACGCAGTGGGATACCAAACCTCGTTATCAATACGTAATCTCGTCCCGAGAACGAGGCTGTTGTTCCACGGGGACGAGAAATGGCAATATGTCTTCAGAAGCTTTCTGTTTCTGTAATAACTGTCGTGGTGAAGTTCGTTGTCATCGAACAACAATACAGCGGCACTTTGAAAGGGATATTCTGAGCGGTAGTTTAGAGAGTGATGATGTTAGCATTGCAACTCAGGCCACCGAAAATGAATGTGGAATCGAAAGGGATCAAAGGGGAAGTCCCGATGTTGACTTCAGCGACAGGACATCTGAAGAAGGTCACGAATTCTTTGGTAGTGGGAATTCGAGTGGTGGGTGATGACATTATTGAAGAGGGCATTTACACGGCACGTCTCTTAGTTTTATGTGGGACAGCAGACATAAAGGCACATGGAGAGATTACACTGTACTGTTCAGGTAATTATCCACTTTATTACGTAGGTAGTTCTGCACTTTATATTTCAGGCATACATGACATGCAAGCAAATCCAATAGTAAATCCTTTAAACTAGCTCATAAAGGATTAACTATTGGATCTGCTTGCAATATATCATGCATGTCTGAAAATGAAATGAAATGCCTAGACAACTAAATCTTACCAACTCCCTAGAGACACAAACTGCTTAGACTTTTAACTCCACTGTGATATGATATGTGCTATTAAACAATTTTTTATTATTAGCTTATGAGCTTGCGATTTCTATCGCGCAGAGAAATCGAGAGCGAATAATCTAATTGTTCTAGTATACATGTAAATCTGCTAGCCGTTCAAAACTTTCATCTCAATTCTCTTTACAGACTCTTCGAAAACACAAAGAAGGCAGCCCCCAGCGCCCGCTGCTACGCTACTTGCTATCTACATGTATCACAGAATAGAGCATGAGTAGTGTAGCCAATCAGAGAACGGCATTCGTGATAGAACGCTAGTAGATTTATACTAATAGAATATAGCACAAAATTTGTGTCAAAAACTTTACTTGTTGCTGTCGTACTACACAGTTTGCTACGTCATTGAGTTTCGGGTGGGCAGAGTACATATGAAAACTATTTACATGGCCTTTTGAGATTGTTTCCTAAGGCACTTGATGTTCCCTAAGGGGATGCCTAGGGGAACATCAAGAGACCTTGACAAGTTATCTTTAACTTATTTAAATAATATCAGTAAATTCTACTGATTGCATAATTTGATAGAATTAACCTGCAATCATACTCTCCCTCTCTGTACACATGTATTTAGATGCGGGAAGGAGGGCATGATACATTTACTTGTAAGATCATATGTTTTAATATTTAACAGATTCTTGATTTTTCTCTGATTGGTTGAGAAACAATACCTACGATTTGCTGTCTTCTGATTAGCTGTCATATCTCAACAAGATCTTTTATTTTAACACAGTGAAGTTTTCTGGTGAATCCTGTTTAGCTCATGTTGTAAATGACACCTCAACCACACCTTAGTTTATTTAATTTAGGGGGTGGTTGGCAACTGGTCTAAAAAATGTAGCAGGCATTATCTTTTTATGTCTCCTTTTCCAAAAAAAAACTGATCACAGGTTATGATAGAATAGGCACCTACTCTCAATAAAGGCACACCTTATTTCAGCACCGTTTCTGAAAAAAAAAAAACTTAAAATGACAAGGGTTTCTTCCCTTCAATGAAACAAATTAAGAAAAGAAGAAAATTATCTTACTAAGTGAAATTAACTGATAACAAGAACTGCAATTTTATCTCCACTATAACAAGTCTTAAGCCGGGTGCATGTGCAAACTTTTCACATCTGGCATTATAATTATGCAGTATAACATGTACAATAGCTAACAATACATAGAGCTGACCCACTGTTTTGTTACAACCAAAATCTGTACACACTGTACAGGAGGACCTTAATACTACTGAACTGGAAATCTACAAAACTGGGGAAGCCCTTGCTCCTCAAGTTTTGATGTTAACCATTGAATTGAATTTGGAACTTGTCTCCTGTGAAGCAGTACTCGCATGGAATTTCTAAACCATAGCTGGCCCCTCTGTTTATGTGCTTGCATTGCACAACAGCTCTTACTTTATTTGTTGGCCTCTTGAGAAATTGTGACTGTTTTGCCATTTAATTCTTTCTTGTGGATGCATTTCTGCTTCCCAACTGAGTAACTCCCTTGTAAAACTGAATGATACCAAAATAAATTTCAATCTTAGGAATATTGAAACTTATCTAGCACTTCCAAGGCCATACACAAATTTTCTGAAGCACAGAATGAACTTTGCACTGTCTTGCTTATCGCCTTACAATGGTACTGTAAATTTAAGCCACATACATCTGATAATACATTTCCATCCACAGCAACTGTCATAAACTTTTCCCGGACCTCTCCAATCATGCATGTAAAGTAATGGATAAATGAGTGGGTAGTTGTTTCCTTTATTAAACTGCAGTCGATTTGCCCTGTTGTTGTGTAGCCATAGCTCGCAATGATGGCTACTGATTGCAGCTCTTGTTCTAGACCTCACCCTAGCTGTAGGAAAGGTAAATGATGTGATCTCATTGTTACAACTTCACGCCCCCAAAAAGGCAAACAGCATTAACAGATTATTTTGAATAAATCATCCATCAAGTATCTTGAGCTAAATTTTTCCGCACACTAAGCATCATCATCATCATCATTTCATTTCTTAACACAAACCTACATTTTACAGTTGGACTGGCCGATGGATAGCTATGCTAGTCTAGGCAGGCCAGTCGATCAATAATGACAAATTATTTATTATTATTATTATTATTATTATTGTTGTTATCATTATTATTATTATTATAATTATTATTCTTATTGTTATTATTATTATATTTATTAACATCAATATAACTGTGTTAAGCATAGAAAAATAGGGGAAAAGGGCAAGAAAGATAAAAAGGAAAGGTTAGAAAAGAATGTCATTTATACATATTTCTTATATAGCTGTTGATGCAAAAAGGCCTAAGAAACTTGGCAACATTGTTTTGCAGTTTTTTCTGAGATTATTAACCCGAAGAAATACATAACTGTAAATTTCAACTATGTGCCCTCTATGTTAGAGCTAGAACTATTTATGGGCTGGGAATGCACTTGATGTTTTGTTACAATTATGAATTTTGGATTTATCTACATATATGCATGTTGACTCTTTAAAAGTGTTTTGCTATATAGACTCAATAAAATCATATGAATATAATGGTAGATCTAATCCAGCGGTCGTGGGTTTGATTCCCACCGAGGTCAAAAGATTTTCTCTTTACCTTGTGTGGTTCCCTGATTCCCTTTACTAGGGCTAATACCCAGTGGGTTATTCATGGGGTCAACTAGTACTTTAATTTACACTTAGAGTTAATTCTCTGTTCCACCATCAATAAAATGATGTTTACCTCCAGTCCATTCCTATCCAATTTATATTGTACCTCTATTAAGCAGCCAGCCTCTATTAAGTGGCCACTTTTTAAAGTCCCAAGGATGGCTGCTTAATAGAGGCCAGACTGTAGTTCATGACTGTAATAAAATATGCATTCACTTATGAAGTCACTAATGTGTTTACAGGTGGGAAATGTGGATGCAGACGATGCTGTGTGAGTGGAACATACATTCCAGCAAAACGGCATTATTATGTGATAAGTCCATTTTCGGGTCCGCAGGCACTTAATTTCTAACGTACTGAACGAACACAACAAGCAGCCATGTTGTCTTTTTTTATACACACACAACAACAACAACCACCCCGAAGGGGGTGGTAACGAAAGTAACACATTTCGTTCTAACAGGGAGGTACACGGTTTCGGCTTTCGCTACAATGCTCCCCCTCCTAAGAGACACTGTCCTCAGTGTCACGGTGCTAACCGCGAAAGAATAAAGTTACAATTTAACAACAGCTTTGAACGTCTTGTAAAGTTCTTCTAAGACAACAAGCACAGATCAGTACACAATAGAAACTAATGTCACTCAAAGTTCCTCTTGTCCATCACGCTTAAGAAACTCTTTAAAAGTCTATTTGAGTGTTCAATGTCCAAGGTAATGAAGGGGTTAGACCCAATCACCGTAACGATTTGGTTCTCTCCGCTCCCTTCCATAACGTGTCCGTACATTATGTGGTAGACTTCCTCGGGAAGAGGTCCTACGGTCGTTCTCCAACACGCTCCGTTGGTCTACAACTGGAGCCACTGGCAGGGCATCAGCAGGTATCTCTGCATCTGTATCCCTTCTCGTGTCTGCTTCGTCGTCACTGTTCTCCGCATCAGATTTAGGCTTCTCGGACATTGTTGTTGACTCCACGGCAATGCTGCCATCCAGAACACCTTCCCTCAGCACAGTTGGAACAGAGCCACCCGGGATAACAGGCTCAATTTCTCCAACACTCGCACCTTGGGATACAGGCGTAACAGCCTCTCCGTCCTCCGAAATCCAGCTCCTCAATGCTGGTCCGAGATATGGCTTGAGTCGGTCTGCGTGAATAACTTTAGCTTTTGCCCTTCGATTTTTTTGAATACGATAGGTTACATCTGACAACACAGACACCACCAAATAAGGCCCTTCCCACGGACAATCCAACTTGGGGTTCCTGCCTTTCTTTCGGCGTACGTTGTGCAGCCAGACGCTGTCTCCCACCCGGAAAGGCTTACTGGACACCCGTTTGTCATAGTTTCTCTTCTGCCGTTCTGCTGCTCTTCCGAGATGTCGTAGTGCTACCTCGTGGGCGCCAGCCAGTCTCTGTTGAAGAGCCAATGCATACTCAGTCGACAGAGGCGGCATATCTGAAGTTGACTCAGTGACTACGTCAAGTGGGACTTCAATCTCACGTCCAAGCATTAGCATGTTTGGAGTTTCCCCCGTAGACTCATGCACAGAGCTTCTGTAGGCCATCATGCAAGGTTGAAGTTGTAAGTCCCAGTCCTCTTGACTTTCTTTAAGTTTTCCTCGCAGCATTTCAACTAATGTTCGATTGTACCGTTCTACCTGTCCGTCTGACTGTGGATGCAATGGGGTGGTTCTAGTCTTCTCGATATCCAAGAGCTTACACACTTCAGCCATGACTTTGGACTCAAAGTTTGTTCCCTGATCACTATGTAACTCCCGAGGAACTCCAAAACGACACACGAATTCCCCCACCAACTTTTCAGCTACTGTAACAGCTTCTTGATTCGGGATAGGATAGCTTTCAGTCCACTTTGTAAAGTAGTCGGTTACAACAAGAACAAATTTATTACCACGAGGTGTCTGAGGTAGTGGTCCAAGTATGTCCATCGCAAGACGTTCCATCGGAGCACCAACCACATACTGCTTCAGAGGCGAACGTCGCTTCCGTCCCCAGCTCTTCTTGGCACCACACTCATGACAAATTTTGATCCATCTCTTGACTTGTGAAGTCAGGCCTGGCCAGTAGTACCGAGCTCTAAGCGCTCCCAGTGTCTTGTTGACACCCCGGTGACTTGCAGTTGTATGGTTGTGATGAGCTCTGAGCGCCGTTTCTTGTAAGTTGCTTGGAAGTACAATCTGGTACTGTATTCTAGTACCACTTCCTTCTTCCCACCTCCGGCATAGTACTTGATCTCGGATTTCCAGTTGGTCCCACTGGGCCCAAAGTGCCTTCACTGTGCGGTCATACGGAGAGACATCTTCCCACTTGGGTCGGACGGCACTTGCACCTTTGCACTGTAATATCACCTTTAGGCTAGGATCTGCTGCTTGTTGCTCATGAAGGTACTCTCGAGTCCACGTTGGTTCCAGTTTGATCGTTTTGCACCAAGTTTCAGGCTGATCATTGGTGAAGCAATGTTCAGTAGTAGCTGACGACAATTCTGCTCCACCTCGCTTATCGTGAAGGATTTCTGTTTGCTCCTTTACAAACCCGTCACTCCTAGCCTGGGAAACATCAGTCTGAACAGCAACACTAACCACTTGCTCAACCTTCTTCCACTCCTTACACCATTTGCAACCATCGTTACAAGGTCTTCGTGACATGGCATCAGCATTTTGATGTCGTTGGCCTTGTCGATACTCAATCTCATATGTAAACACACTGAGGAACTCTATCCATCTTGCCAACTGCCCCTCTGGTTCCTTGACCTTAAGCACTGAGCGAAGGGGGGCGTGGTCAGTCCTTATGCGAAACTTCGGCCCCTGCAAATAGTGACGGAACTGCTTCACAAACTCCACAACAGCAAGTAGCTCTTTCCGCGTAACGCAGTAGTTTCTCTCGGCCTTGGTCAATGTTCTGCTCGCATAAGCAACTGGATGCTCCATCCCATTCTTTAACTGACTCAAGACGGCTCCAATACCATGGTTGCTGGCATCAGTGTCAAGTATGAACTCCGTAGTGAAATCTGGGTATGACAAGACAGGAGCTGTGACCAACAGGGTCTTTAATGTATCAAACGACACCTGGCACTCGGATGTCCACGTAAAGTCAACATTTACTTCAGTCAGTTTGTGAAGAGGCCGGGCTACCAGGGCAAAATTTGGAACAAAACGTCGATAGTAACTGGCAAGTCCTAGAAAGCTCTTAACTTCAGTTGCATTCTCAGGCACTGGCCACTCATGAACTCGTTTAACCTTCGCAGGGTCAGTCTCGATGCCCTCCTCAGATACAATATGGCCAAGATATGCGACGCGTTTCCGGAACAGCAGACATTTGCTTGGTTTTAACTTAAGTCCAGCTGAAGCAAAGCGAACGAACACTTCCTCTAAACGCTCCAGTTCCTCTTGAAAAGTTCTCCCATACACAACTGTGTCATCAAGGTAGATAAGGCAGGTCTCAAACCTTAGCCCTGCTAAGATCAGTTCCATTAATCTTTCAAAGGTACTTGGTGACGAAGTGAGGCCGAAGGGCATAACATTCCACTCGTAGAGACCAGAGGTGGTTACGAAGGCTGCCTTACCACTGCTAGCTGGGTCCATGGGGACTTGCCAATATCCCGATGCCAGATCCAAGGTGGAGAACCATTTTGCACCGGAAAGAGAACACAGAGAGTCGTCAATCCGTGGCAGTGGGTAAGCATCTTTGACTGTTACTGCGTTGACCTGCCTGTAATCCACACAGAACCTCTGCGAGCCATCCTTCTTGGTAACTAACACCACAGGAGATGACCACGGGCTGTTGGATTTCTTCACAATTCCACGTTGTAACAAGTCCTCCACCTGCCTCTCAATTTCCGCATGTTTCGATGGTGATGTGCGGCGAGGATGCTGTTTGATTGGTCTTGCATCGCCTGTGTCGATGTTGTGTGTCACTAGGTTGGTTCTGCCAAGATCTTGTTCTGATAAGGAGAATACGTCTTTATGCCGGTGTAAGAGTCCAGCAACTGCCTGGCTTTCTTCTTCGGTCAACTGTTCTGAACTGCGCCGCCAAAGTTCCCTGAGTGGATCTGGTAACATGTCTCCACTTTCCTCCGCCCTCCTCTGGCTTTGGTCAATTCCACTTGTAGAGCCCCGAGGCTTAGTTTCAGGAAACTCCAGCTCTGCCACGTTGGAAACTGGTTTGGCCACCGCTACCACAGTCTGAGCACCGATGGTTTGCGTTTTGTCAGCAGTGTTTAGGATTCGCACTGGTACAAGGCCGTTATCTCCTGCGGAAACCAGAGTCCTGCCAATATACAGGCCTTTGTCTTGTAGACGGTTGCCACAGGGTTCTAGGATTCGCAATCCTTGATTAGCATTTTCAGCCTTTGACTGTCGGTGGATAAGATGAACGGGTATCACGGCTTCACAATGTGGTTCTATTACCACAACACGGCGAGTTACACATCTGAGACTGAGTTGCTGGAAACTCTCATTACAACAGTCAATTTCCTCTCCATTGATAAGAAGTTGCTGCTGAACTAGGTCAATCTTTGCATCTACATCAGACAAGAATTCCATGCCTAATATGGCAGAGTCCTCGATGTCAGCTACCAGTACACGTAAGCTTATATCTTGAGTTCCTATCCTTATAGTCATCTCCCCTGTGCCATACGTATTGGTTCTGCGCCCGTCTGCCAAAAACACTTGTGAGCCATCTTCATGTAAGGGGAATTTAGCATCCTCAGGTAACCTCTTGTAGCACTCATAGGATAAAACATTTCTCACAGCACCCGTATCCACCAGCCAAACAACTTTACACTGTCCTATGAACCCAATGACATAAAGTCCATAGGGGCGAGATCTCTGATTAGGTACTACTGTCACATTTCCACCCTCTTTAAGATTATTAACTGCAGTGTTAGAACTTTGAGGCCTATGACTGTCCAGGTGTCCTACTGGGCCCTTGAGGACACCCTGTTCCCGTTTCCCGAGTACTGGTCAGATGCTGGTCGTCCCCTCCGTTGAGGGCATTCTTTTCTCATGTGCCCCCTCTTCCCACAATGCCAACATTCCCATCCCCTGGTTTGGTTTCCCTGTGGCACGTCATTTCTGATAGTTGGGGTACCCTGCGGCTGTAGTTGGGTTACAAGAAATTCATTCAATTGTGTAAGGATGTTTTGTTGAGCTTCTAATTGCTGTTGTTGCTGGTCTATCTGAAGCCTAAGCCCGTCCACCTTTGTTTGCAAATGTGTTTGTTCTGTTTCCATGGCTCTGACTTTACTACCCGCCCGTCTGGAAGAATTATTGCTGTCTAGAAGTCGGAGGGATTCCAACTCTCTAGCTAGGGAAAGGGCTTGGTCGAGAGTTCCCGGTTTTTCCCGTCTAAGATACAGTCTATCATCCTTATCACTCAAAGCATCAATAAAATGTTGGACAGCAAACCGTTCCTGCACGGGAGCACCCAAATCCTGGTATGCTAGGTCTACCATTGAACGAATATCTGTAGCTAACACTTGTAAACTCTCACCTTCGAATTGTCGACGATTTAACAGCCTGGCCTGATGTAATTCAGCTTGTTTCTCCACGCCAAAGCGAAGCTGCAATCTCGCCACAATTTTGTCGTATTGTTGACAATCTGAATCCGTGAGTCCACTTAGCAATTTCCTACTGTCACCACGAAGACTTGCGGCCAGAAACATCGCCTTTTCTTCCTCGGTCCATCCATTAACGATCGAGCAGCGCTCAAAATGCATCAGATATTCTTTCAGGGGTTGTTTTCCGTCGAAATCTTCCGGTAGTTTAACAGGTTTCCTTGTTTGACGGACCACCGGCAACCCTGGTGACTTTGCGAGGGTGAACAAGTCATCATCGTTACGCCGGAATGGATTTGCAATCGAAGCACGTGGCGTTTCGGTCGCTAGAAGTAGTGTGCTATCTCCGACCTCTGGTGACTTTGCGAGGGTTAACAAGTCAGCATCGTTACGCCGGAATGGATTTGCAGTCGACGCGCGTGGTGTTTCGGTCGCTGGAAGTGTGCTATCCCCGACCTCTGGTGACTTTGAAGTCGAAGCACGTGGTGTTTCGGTCGCTGGAAGTGTGCTATCCCCGACCTCCGATCGTACAAAAAACGGGCTAAGCGCCTCCAAATCCAGTTTGAAAGGATTCTCTGACCTGATAGGAGTGGACCACCGCTGCCACCAATGTGATAAGTCCATTTTCGGGTCCGCAGGCACTTAATTTCTAACGTACTGAACGAACACAACAAGCAGCCATGTTGTCTTTTTTTATACACACACAACAACAACAACCACCCCGAAGGGGGTGGTAACGAAAGTAACACATTTCGTTCTAACAGGGAGGTACACGGTTTCGGCTTTCGCTACAATTATTATGGGGACTTTAGAAGGAGGTTCAGGCACAGAGAAGAACTTAGAACTGCGGCATATCATTTAGACAAGGGCAAACAATGTGATGAAGCCTTAACTAAAACCCAGAGAAAGCAAATCCAAACTGCATCTGGAGTTTCCGGTGTCAGCTGTTTATTTGAGTTGTACCATCTCTATGGGTTTGATCCCATAAAGGACATGACAGTTGACAGAATGCATCTAGTGTTCAACATGTTGAAGAGGGAATTCTTTGACAAACTCTGGGCTGATCTGGAGGAAAACATTAATGTTGATGTCAATCAACGTGACCCTGCTGTCGGGGGACTACTGCTCCATGGAGATTTCTCCGATTCTTTGAAATATGTCAACTGGACAACTGAGCAGAGGGCCAGTGGTGTGGCCAAAATGAAGCACTTGACAGACAAACTGGGTGGCTGGAAACATGCCGAATTTTTAAAGTAAGTAGATGTAACCTGACCTACATGTATAAGTTGCAATGTGTCAATGCATACAGATACATAACATGTGTGCAGCTAAGAAGTTTTGTCAGTCTGTTTGTGTATTTACAGGAACATTATGTTGCATAATTTATTTTTTAGCTAATCTGAGGTAAAGCTTGCACACAGTAGGGTTTTTATTAGTGACCTATATCATCCAGGGGTGTTGTAAACTAACAAAACTTTGCAGGCTAATTAAACATCCCAACCAGGTTTTCTTAATTTCAGACTTTTAATTTAAGACAACTCTTAATTTTTAGTGAAAAGTTCTACAGCTGGCATCATTAGGTGCCCAACAACAGGTCATCCAGTTATATTTTATTTCAAGTTTTTATGTTTTTGAGACCCTCCTCTTCCAGGCACATGAACCGTATTTCCAATTTCTTTATTGTGGGAAGATGCAGAATTTTTGAAACTATAAATAATTAGGGGCTGTGATGATTTTAGTGATGTGGTGTAAACATTGTTGGTGTACCCTGTTGTTAATAGGGACCTTTAGATCGGAGGACGAGGACGACTACGAGTACAAGTTTTCTGTTCTGAGCACACGCACTTCAAAAAATGTCGGCCTTCAAACCTTATGCGCATGCTCAGTACGGAAAACTCTTACTCTTAGTCATCCTCATCCTCCGATCTAAAGGTCCCTATTGCTTTTTATTCTTGGTTCAATTTTATATTGCAACTTTACCAATTCAACGACCACAATATCAATAGATTATTTTTTTTCTTTTCCAGGTACAGCCAAGTGGCACGTGAAGTTCTGGCAGAAAGTATTCCTTCCAGAGCATATGATGTTCACATGTTGTTATGCAACATGGTTCGGTTGCTTTACAACAAGTCACTTCAATCATTAGGCTGGAGTGCTGCTGATGTCAATGCTTTGGAAAATTTGGCTTGGGCACATGCAATAGCTGCTGAAGAGTTCTATGGTTTGCACATCTGCACAGAAAATCTGGAGTATTCAACACATTTATGTGAGGATGTCAAACGTCATTCCAGTCCAGATAATTACTCCTGTGAAGGGTTTGAGCGAGCGATTCGCATTCACAAGCAACAAACCCACAATGCTAAGGGAATTGAGAGGACATTTGCAGAAAGAGAAAACATCAGGCTATTTTTACGAAGACATGAGCTGAAGTACGGTAAACTGTCAAGCTACTCAGATGGCAAGAAACGTCACTCTGTTGACCTAGACAAAGTGCAAACTGCAATTTTTTTCCACGAGTCATCCTTCGAGGCAGCCAAAGCTTTGCTTAATGACTGCAGTGACAGTGGAAATGAACACATTTGCGATGCATATAAAAATGGAGTCCTGATTGGAAAACTGAAAAAGATGGCCATACAAGATCATCAGCAGGCTGACATCAAAAGGCACCTACAGAAATTGCACCCGGGCACAGATGTCATTATTCCCACCCTGGCCCAATGTGCTAAACATGTTGTGAGAGTAAACTGTAATGGAACCATCATGAAGTTTTCGCAAGGTGATGTCTGTATTATAGCTGGTGGACCATCTCTAACAGAAGAGTGGTATTTAAAAATCACAAACATAATTCTGATTGGTGCTTTTATGAACAAATACCACATTTTCATCGATGGCACCTATTACATTCCTGCTTTCAACCAAGGCAGAGTGGTGAAGCACCCATGGACTGAAACAGTGCAGCTTGTAGCCCATCAGTATGGCAGGGATACTGTCCAATTTGCAAGCCAGTTGAAGAGAAAGTGCCTTCTCTACCCTGAACCAGCTGTCAAAGACAACCCATCATTTTACCTTCCCATTGACTTTGATGGCCCTCCTCCAAAGGCAGTAACAGTCCCTGTGTATCCTGAAGAAGGTGACAATGTCAAAATTCAGGGCAGAGGAGGACAGGTTTGGTTTGGAAGGATCATTTCCTCGGATGATGAGAATCATAAAGCGAATCTCAAGTGGTTCATTGAGTCACGTCGTCCAGGCGTATATACCTTGTCCTCTCAAGAAGATACTGTTGCTTGGAGATCTATTTTAGGTTTTGCTAACATGAGAAGGGTGATGGGTGGTTACAGATTAGAAAACGAGAACTAGTGCAATGTGCAATTCCAGAAAATATCCATACCTCCCCACGGAAGGGATTTTTGTAAGACCCCCACCTCTCTGGAATTTCCAATTAAGCAGCCTTTATACATCTCTTTGCATTTTTGGGCCTTACTAAACCCCTCAACCCCCAGGAAATTCCAATCCCCTCTGTGTGGGGGGAGGGGGAGTATGGATATTTTCTGGAACTGCACAATGTGATATTTGAGCTTCACAATGATAAAAGCCCAGTTCTCACTAGGTCTGCTAAGCCCCCTCCACACAACAGTAACACAGTTAACTGGAAAATGCATTTAAATGTTCTTAGTTCATCACTTCAGTTAATGTTTTAGTGAGACAGAATGTTTTCCATGCACACTTAAATGCTGCCTCTGTGATGCACATTACACACACATGGGCACATCAGCCTTTGCTCAGTTATGACCGTTTTAAAAAAGTTCTTCATGTATTTTGGGCTGTCCGTGCTTATGTATTTTCCAATATATCCACGTTATGCAGATAATCATCAAAAAGTTTCCTTTTCAGTGTTCAAAAAGTACAGCGATTTTATGAGTTCTTGCTTGAGTCAATTTACAGAGGTTTTAGGATGCCCTGCCTGTGTCAATTTACAGAGGTTTTATGATGCCCTGCTTATGTCCTTTTATAGAGATTTTACAATGCTCTCCTTGTATTAATTTACAGAGATTATACGATGCTTTGCTTGTGCCAATTTACAAACATTCTAATGGATAAAACATCCACAGAAAAACTCTGCAAATGTAAATTTTCCAACATTTTTGAGGGAATTTGCTAAGTCTGTAAATTTTCAGCAGTTTCCTCTTATGTCAAGAGATGAAATTTATAATCATTTTGCAAACATTCTAGAAATAAAGATAGCACAAAAACGGTATAGAATGTACGTAAAAGTGGTTTTACAGACATTTTGTATTAAATATGAAAAAGTAGCAAAGATTTGAACTCTTATAAAATGTCTGTAAATTTAGATTTTATGGACATTTTATTAACCCTGTAAATGGTTCAAATTTTCCAGTGTAAACAAAAGCTATTAAAAGAAAGCCTCTCTTGGGAACAACAATCAAACAAAGAGTCCGCATA
>JAEMPF020001477.1:1354-14574 GCA_022496165.2 Catalaphyllia jardinei
GAGGCCAAAGCAAATAATAAATATTTAAGTGATTACAATCCAAATGAGAAAAGCACTTATATAATTTATCTTGATGCAAATAACCTTTATGGTTGGGCAATGTCAGAACCACTACCATATGGTGGATTTAAATGGGTAGAAGATTTTCCAGAAAATGAAATGTTGCCAAAAGTAGAGGGAAAAGGAAGGTTTTATGAAGTAGACTTAGAGTATCCAAAAGAGTTGCATGATTTGCATAATGACTATCCTTGTGCACCAGAGAGTATTAGGATTACAGATGATATGTTATCAGACTACTGTCATAAATTAAAAGACAAATTTAATATTTCAGATTCAAAAGTAAAAAAGCTAATGACAACACTAAATGATAAAAAAAATTATGTAGTCCACGAAAGACTTTTAGAGTATTATCTAGAATTAGGTTTAAAATTAAAAAAGGTCCACAGGATAATTGAATTTTTTGAAAAACCATGGTTGCAAGACTATATTAAATTTAATACAGATATGAGAACAAATGCAGAGACTGATTTTGAAAAAGATTTTTTTAAACTAATGAATAACAGTGTTTATGGAAAGACAATGGAAAATGTGAGAAAGAGATGTGGCGTTTACCTTGAGACAGACGAAGAGCATTTTCTTAAACAGACAAAAACACCTTATTATGCTGGTTGTAAAATATTTTCAGAAGATTTAGTTGCTGTTAATATGAGAAAGAAAGAGGTTCAAATAGATAAACCGATATACTGTGGTGTTGCTATTCTTGAATTAAGCAAATTGCTTATGTATAAATTTCACTATGGAACAATAAAGCCACTATATGGTGATAGAGCAAAACTATTGTTTACTGATACTGACTCTCTTATGTATCAAATAGAGACAGAAGATGTTTACGAAGACCTTTTTCAATTTAGAGAACAATTAGATAATCATAAATATCCAAAAGACTCAAAATTTAAATTTACTGAGAATAAACAAGTGATTGGAAAGTTTAAAGATGAGACTGCTGGAATTCCTATAACAAAATTTGCTGGATTAAAGAGTAAAATGTATTCATATAAAATAGAAAAGAAAATAGTGGACAAAGAAACAAAAGAAGTAAAGATCAAACTTGAAGAAAAATTAAAGGCAAAAGGAGTAAAGAAATATTTAATAGATAATAATCGCCCAAATGAGAGATACTTTGATTATTCTCATTTTGAGGATACTCTACCTGAAGAAAAAATAATAAAGACAGAAATGAAATGCATGAGATCAGACTACCATGAAATGTATAATATATTGATAAATAAAACAAGTCTATCATGCTATGATGACAAGAGATATATACTAGATGATGTAATAAGCAGTTATGCATATGGTCATTACAAAATTTAGGATAAATCTTCTAAATCTTTTATATCTATCCAACTGTTGAATTTTTCAGGGTAACCTTTCCATTTAACTAAAGCTTTGTTGCCTTTTTTTCTAATTACTTTTTCTATTCTGAAAACAGTTTGATCTGTCTTTTGCAGCTCTTCTGTATAAAAAGATCCTTTTATTTCTTCACCATCTGAATCTTTTATTTTGTAAGTTATAGGAATTGTGGGTAAAATTCTATCTATAACGAATACTTCTTCTGTCCAATTTGGAGTGTATCCTTTATCGAAAGTTTTTCTTTTATATTTGCTTATACGAACAGTATCACCCACTTTAAATATAGGTTTGCTATCTATTTTCCTACCAAAATCATTAATTTTTAAATAAATATTTCCATAGTTATGTTTCTTTCTAGTTTCATTTGGAGTCATACCTATGCTTCTATTTTTACTATTATTGTAAGAAGAGAGTATTTCATCCAAAATATCAATGTAAACAGTATTATTTCTGATTGTAAACATCTTGTACATTTTCTCTTTAATAGTTCTATTCCATCGCTCACAGACAGCTGACTTTTCTTCATTTTGAGTAGAATAAATTTCTATATTATTTTTATCTAGTAAATCGAGAAAAATTTTATTGTAATACTCTTTGCCTTTATCAACCCATAACTTTTTTGGCTTATGCTTTTGTAAAATGGTTTCGAAAGCCTTAGATACTTCTAAACCAGTTTTATTTTTTAAAGGTACAATCCAACCATATTTACTAAAAAGGTCTAAGACCATAAGAAGATATTTAAAACCTTTATTCCATTTACTAAGCTTTTGCATATCAACTAAATCAGAACACCAAATTTGGTCAACATTATGAACAATAACTCTTCTCTTATTAAAATTACGTCTTATAGGTTTATGTAACTCATCAGCCAATTTTTCTTGCCACCTTAAATTTTGGGCGTTTTTTTTTATCATGAGCGCCTAAACCTAACTTTCTTTTTTTATCAATCATATTTCTTGCTAACCAATGACCCCATTGTCTCTGATTCCAAGGAACTGCATCAAGAGCTTTAACCATCTTATTGTCAGCTTTATGTTTACAATCTTTATCATCTCCACATACAGCAATGGCATCTGCTGTACCAGTTGGTTTATCATATATCTCTAATATTTGACCTGTATTTTTATCAAATTTAAGTTGTTTATTTAAATCATTATAAGGACCAGTATACTTATGACCAGGAAGAGTCCAACCACCTTTTGGTTTTGGAAGCTTACCAATGGCTTTATGAATATCTACTCCTTTTCCCTCTATTTTATCAGCTGCAGCATCTGCTGCTTCATCAACATATTGTTTTAATTTATCTTTAGCTTTGTTAGATCTAATAAAGTCAGCTGTTTTTTTTCTTCCACTTTTAACCAATAATTTAGCATCATCAACAATACCCTCACCCTTTATCTTTTTTGATACATCATCAGTTATTGAATCAATAGCTTCATTTAAATACTTTTGACCTATTTGTCTGAATTTAGTTTTAGCTGTGTCAGATTTAATTGCACTAGCTGCTCCTCTCCTTCCTAAGTTAAATAATCCTTTAGCACCTGCTGCTAAACCTTTAATAAACAACTCATCAAATCCAGATCCATACATTTCTCTTAAATTATTTACTTCATTATTAGATAGGAACTTAACCTTATTAATACCACATTCATCACATTTTATTTTCATTGCATGTCTATTATTATTAGCTTTAAAATATTGTTCTGACTCTGGTACATTGCTAGTATGTTTTCTCTGTTTAACACAATATATTTCCATTTCTACTATAATATTAAATATAAAATCTTTTAAATTATAAAATTGCCCCAACAAGTGGAATACTGTTAAAAGGGCTGTTTGGACCTAATAATAGTCCTGTACCTTTCTTTTTTCTTCCTCTTCCTCTTCCTCTCTTTGCTGCAGGTTTAGCTGTTGGGGTGCTAGATCCTTTAACAAATCTAAACTTTGTAATGCCACACTCTGCACATTTACACTTCATAGCATTTCTACCATTACTAGTAACAACTCTAACCTCACTACCAGGAACACACTCAGTTTGTTTTTTTTGTTTTACACAATAAGATTTCATATATAATAATTAAATTATAATTTTATTTAAGTACCTAAATTTATATTAAAAATTTTTTAAATTATATCTATATATGGATGTTAACATATTAATAAATGATATTTATGCATTAGAGATATTATATGAAGAGGTAAAAGGTGTTTATAAAAGATACAAGAATTTTTTTAGATCATTATGTGATAGAAAAGAGAAGAGAAAAGCAAAAGAGAATCAGTAAAAAAGATTTAATTAAAGCAAGACGTAGACTAATAACAAGAGTTAGAGAATTACAAAAAGAAAAAATAGAAAAAGAAGGTAAACTAATAGATAGAGAAAGAAAACTAGAAGAAAAATATGTAAAATTTGCAAAAGATTTAACAAAAGCTTTAACAAAAGAAAAAATTAATCATTACTAAAAATTGCATTAGATAATGAGATTAAGTCTCGAGGTGTTTGAAGTACTTTTCTATAAATTTTTCATTATAATTTGTATCTTTTTCAAAAACACTTAGCAGATCCCAATAATCTGTGCCTTTATGCATTTCATAGAGAAAGTAAAGACAAAAATAACCACAAGTAGAGGTATATAAGTTTTGAATCTGCATGTTTTGATGTAAAAGAGTTAAATTTTTCATCTTAGCATGATCTACTATTTCTTGAAAAGGTGGCATACCAAAACTATCAAAATAATTAATAACACCATCTCTAACATAAGTTGCAACCCAATGAGATCCACTCATATAATGTGGTTCTAAATTATAGATAAATATAGCTAATTTATGATTATGAGGTAGTGTAACATCTCTACTCAATACATCTTTAATAGGAATACCTAAATATTTACACCATTCTAAAAGATCAAAATTACTTAATGGAACTGTTTTTTTAAATTTTAATTTTGAACCTTTTGAACCTTTTGAACCAAGTAATAATAAGCTGCTTTGTTTGTTGTTTTTGTTGTTTTTGTTGTTGTTGTTTTTTTTTACCACCTCCTTTTGAAGGTGGTGGTGTACCAATTCTTGGGCCTCCCTCACCCCATGTACCAATGAATGGAGGTGGTCTCATTGGCATTCCCCTACCTTTTCTAAATAAATCTAAAAGCATTGGTATTCCAATACTTGCTAAAATAGTACCAATACCATTACCAACTTGCTTTTTATTAATTTTAAACATTAAATCCATATTATTATTATAAGCATCAGCTAAATCTCTAATCTGTGGTTTAGTAAGCAATTCACTCATAATTGCAAGTTTATATATCTCACTATTTGGTACTTTAAATACTTGTCCACCACTTATTTTTTTTTTACAATCTGTCTAACACCCTCACTTACACCACCTGCAAGACCTGCTAAACCTGCGGTTTTTGCAAGCATAGGTCCATAATTTCTCAATACTGGTAATATACTACTTACAATACCATATCCAGCTTGTTTTCTAATATTACTCTTTGGAATTTTAACAAGAACACCAGTTCCATTTTTTCTAGCTTTTTCAACTCTATGAGCCATATTATTTGAAACAAGTAGAGTATGACTACCAGTTAAATCTTTATTTTTTAATCTTATACCTATTTCTTCACTATTTTTATAAGCTCTTTTAAGTTTTGTAATTTGACCTTTTGAAAGATTAACGTTAATTTTAACTAATTTTGTTGACATTATATTAATTATGAATTAAATTTTTTTAACTCATAAATAATAACAAAACAAACTAATAACAAAACAAACTAATAACAAAACAAACTAATAACAAAACAAACTAATAACAAAACAAACTAATAACAAAACAAACTAAACAAACTAATCGCTAAAATCAAAACAATTTTCTGGATGTAATGAAATTATTCCTTCAGTATTATCTTCACCATTACTATCATCATCATCACTATCAATTAGCAAACATTCAGTAAATTTATTTACTCTAGGTTTACATTTAATTTGCATTAATTTAGGCTTTAAGGTTAAACCAAAAGTAACTCTACATAAAGAAAACCATGCAGCAATAAATTTAACATGACATTTACTAACTATTTCATCAAAAGTATCTTTTTTATTATTACCCCAATCAAAAAAAGTAGTTTCTAGATTATCTTTTTATAAAAAAGACTAAATTCCATTTTAGATGGATATTAGAGATATTCTCTCTCTTTTGTCACTTTATCTACTTTATAAGGTTTTTTACATATTCTTTTCCATAATCCACCTTGACCATGTTCATCATAACCTTTAATATTATTAATTGGTGTACTTTTTGATAAACCCCATTTATTTTTATAAAAAGTATTAATAAAGAATTCATCTAACTCTTTACTTTTTTCTAAATATTTATCATCATCTAAATTAATCTGCATACTAGTACCTAAATAATTATTATTATTATCTAAATTTTCTTGTAAACCAAATGGTGTTGTACCTTCATATTTAACATACATAGTACAACCATCATATAAAATAGGTATTTGTAATCCGTTATAATTGTTTTCCTTTGGTGTACCAAAAGTAATACTATTAGTATCTATATCTAAAAAATCAACTATAACATAACCATCTTTCTTTTGTTCTTCTCTTTCTTCTTCTTTCACTTCTTTTTTATTTCTTTCTTTACAAACTTTGTTTTCATCATTTTATATAACTAATAAATATATTTTTTTTAAATTATTTTTTTTATTTTATACAATAACTAATTGATCTCCCACTTTATCAATAACAACATCTTTTTCATATAGGACAATGGCATGAACCCTAAACCTATCACCATCATTAGTGTTAATCATATATTTAAGTATAAGTTGCTTAGGATCTCTGCTTACACCATCAGCTTGATAACTTAGATCAAAAAAGATAAGAGGATAAATCTCTGAGAAATTTTTGATATTTAATTGTGTTCCAGTATTATAATCATTCTTTTTCCATGAATAACCCATTAGTGCATTGAATATTCTAGTTTTACTCTCATGGTCAAAATCTCTTTCAGGATAAAATACACCATCACCATATTCAAGTCTACAACTTGATGTATCATATATATATGGATTTGCTGTAATTAAATTATTCTTATTTCTCTGTAAACATACAAATACATATCTTACTTTATCAATAGATGCAGATATTCTAAAATCTCCACTTGTATTTGTTAGATCTGATCTCTGATACATTTCTCTTAAGTAATTCCATTTAGTTGGTTTTTGGAAATCAGAGATGAATTTACTCATTAGAGCATCTTTTGGTTGTAATCGGGGAACCCATAGATAGAATCGATCAATTAATAATCGTGTTGTATCAACTGCGCCATAAAGTGCTTCTGCATCAGGATTTAAATCTATTTCAAATTCAAGTTGCATTGGAGGTAACATCCTCCCCTCTAATTCTTCAAAGAAAGAGTATCTGTTTAGAGGTATATTTACATTAACTCTATTTCTACCATCTGTTAATGCTCTTCTAGCTTCAAATTCTGGGTTATTAGCAGCAATTGAAGATTCAGCTCTATCTAAATACCAAAAAGTATTTTTGGCTACACTTCTAGCATAATCATCTGAATATTCTAATAGATTTTTTGCAAAAGTAATAAGGTGAAGATTACCAGTATCACAGATAATTTTACCAGCACTCTTAATAACAAGATGTCTAATAAGAGAATGTGAGCCGCAAAGAAGTGTTGTTCTTGTATTAGTGTTGCTTGCACCATCTGCTTTTAGATCAAGATGGAATTGAACTTCAAAATAAGCATTATACCAATCATAAAAAGAGCTTCTATCATTTATTACAAATTTATAACCATTTTTTTGTTGCTCTGTAGTATTAGCAGGAGCTCTTATATTGCTTTCAAGAAGAAATCTGACTTCTTCATTTCTCTGAATGTTTTCTGGTGATCGAAATGACATATATATTTTATAAAATATATTTTTTTAATATTCTTTATGATTTAGATATTAATCATATAAGATATTATTAATTAATGTGTTAACTTCTTGTTGTGTCATTTTGACATTTTTTGTTTTTGTTTTTGTTTTTGTTGGTTGTTTAATATTCTCAGATAACCTCTGTCTTATAATATCACCAGATTTTTCAGCTATTGCTTCTTCTGCTTTTTCTTCTGCTTTTTTTGCTGCTTTTTCTGCTGCTTTTGCTTTTTTAGTTTTTTTCCCTACTGCTTTAGATAATGAACTAACAACTTTACTACCAATAGCACTTCCAACTTCACTAGCAGCTGCACTAAGTGGTTTCATAATATTATCAACTATAAGACCATTTCCTCTGTGAACATAAACATATCTTCCAAGAGATGGATGATACATCCTACTAAATTCTCGTGATTTTGGTGTTGAATTGTAAACCATATAATATTAATTAGTTATTTTTTTTAATATCAGTGAAAATGCAGGATCTGAATTATTAAAATAGATTGGTCTTCTTAATCCATCAGTTACATAGATACGTATACTTGAAATAGTTGTTGTATTTATTGGACTAAAAACAATACGTTTTGGTTCAAGTGTAAAAGCATACGATTGACTTAAAGTTCCTGTACCAAAACTGTAAATAATATCTGATTCTCCACCATCAACTAATGAAGTGCTTGTTAAATCACAATGTATATTTAAAATATCAGTGTCTTCTGTAAGATTTGGTACTCTCTTTCCAATATTTTCATCATCTCTTAAAATCTCTTTATCAAATCCAATAAGCTTATTAAAATTAGATTTAGTTAAATCAAGTTGATAGCCTGTATCTAAAGTTATAATTATTCGAAAAGTTGGCTCATCAAAAGAGAGTGAGATTGGATAGTTTGGATTATTTCCATCTCCATCTTCTACTGTCTTTGATTTAATATAATTGTCAAAATCATTATATGACCAAACTCCTCTAGGAAAATCAATATCAGTCCAACTATTACCATTATCTTTACTAAATGATATTATCATATTCTGAATTAACATTTGTCCATGTAAAAAACATTGAGATAATTCTGTTTAAACCAATATAGTAGGTTGAGTTTGAGTCTAATTTAATTGTAGGTGTAAATTTTGTTGTAAAATCACCAGGTCTATTTCCTGGTTCATTTTTTGCAGAAAAACTACTTAATGTTATTTCTCTTTCCATATATGATTAAACAACAAAATCTTTTTTTAAGCAAAGTGTTTCTTTATTATTTTTTGGTATTGGCTTTTATTGATATGTTTAGCATGTAAAAGTGCATCTAAGATAGTTACACCCATGTTTCTCATATCTAGACTTGTATTACCTGCTTTCATTTCTGCAATAATTAGATTTAATTTATTTAGCATTTCTTTTGCATTATTAAAGAAAAAGGCACCACTTCCTCTTTTTTGGAGACCAGAACCTTTATATGAATAAAATTTTTTTTCATAGTGATGTCTGAAAGATTTTATCTCTTTTTCTCTTTTACTAACTTCCCTATGTATTAAATTTTTTTGTTCTAATGTTATTTTTCCAGCTTTATAATCTTTTGTGGCCTTTGATTTTTTAGGTGTAATCATTCTTCTCTTTCTTTCTGCATTTTCAACTATTGATTTAAGATATTTTTTTCTTTTAGTAGCATTCATTTCTGGTTCGGCTAATCTCTTATCTACATCATTATAATTAGGGATACCTAGTTCATCAAAAATCTTATTAGCTTCTTTATATTCATCTTCACTTTTATCTTCACCATATTCACCATCTTCACTTTCATCTTCACTTTCATCTTCACCCTCTATAACTTTAGGATATAATGATTCATATTCAGGAGGAGGTAGTTCATCAGGAATTTGCCAAAAACTAGGATCCATTTCATATTTTGGTATCTTAGCTATTTGTTTTTCTACTTGAGGTGCCACATAATCTTCTAGATTTAACAATCCCTCTACATCCATATCTTCATATGGATCAACTTCTGGTGCATAATCAATACCCCCCTCTCTATTTACTCTAGGTACTTGAAACTCTCTTTTTAGGTTTAGTTTGTTCAGCTATTTGATCAAGCTTATCTAACCTAAAAGTTTTTGCAATAGCTTGATCAGTTGTTTTACTTCTTATCCTCTCTTCTGTTATTTCATCAAATAGTTTTCTCTTCATTTTACCAGTATTGGTCTTTTTATCTGCTAATTCTTTCCATTTTGATAGACTCATATATTTAAAATAATTTATATTTTTTATAAATTATGTTAATTATTTAATGAATTTGAAAAGAACAAAAAGAATATATTCATATAAATTATAGATGAAAATACCAGACTATGATTCAAATTCAAAAATAAACACCAATGATAAAAAATATAAAAACATTAAACCTTTTATGCCATCTAACACTTTTAGAATGTTAATCTGTGGACCAAGTGGTTGTGGTAAAACTAACACTCTTATGCATATGCTCTACAACCTTCTATATTTTGATAAAATTTACTTATTCTCAAAAAATCTACAACAAGCAAAGTATAGAGAACTAATGGATACATTTGAACCTATCTCTGAAGAGGTAGGATATGATGTTATTAAAGCTAGCAATGATGAAATAACACCTCTATCTGAACTAGATGGTGATAATCAAAAAATAGTTATATTTGATGACTTTGTTTGTGAAAAAAATCAAAAACCTATTGTAGAATATTTTATTGGTGGTCGTCATAAAAATTGCAGTGTTATCTATCTAAGTCAATCTTATTATCTAACCCCAAAAGATATACGCCTCAATTGTTCTCATTTTTGTATATTTGATAGTCCATCCTCTGCAGAGACTTCAAGAATGTGCCAAGAAGTTAATATTAATAAAGGTAAATTTCTCAAAGCAACCTCTGAACCTTACAGTTTTGTTTACATAGATAAAATAAATAAAAATATTAAAAAAAATTTAAATTAATATATTTAAAATTAATTTAATAAAATATTATTATATATGTCAGATTCAAATTCAAATTCAAAAAACAAAAAACGTTTTACTGAAAAAGACTATTTATTAAATGAACCTGGAAATTATGGTTTTTCATTTAGTGAATCACAATCATCATCTCAATCTCAATCATCATCTCAATCACAATCATCATCTCAATCTCAATCATCATCTCAATCACAATCATCATCTCAATCATTTGATTATAAAGAATTTTTATTACATGATAGTTTAGAAAGTTCAGATAGTGATGATAGTAGTTATTATCCTTCTCAATCATCACAATCACAATCACAATCATCTCAATCTTCTCAATCACAATAATTAAAGCAAAAGCAGCAGAAAAAGCAATTAAAAAATAAAACAATCTATTACTATATAATGGGATATAGTAATGGATTATTAGAACAAAATCAAGGTAAAACTGTTAATGTTGGAAGAGGAGAGAGAGGTCTTCCTGGAATTGGATTTAATCTTACTGATGATGGTAATTTTGATATTGATAAAAAGAGATTAACAAATGTAAAAGGACCAGTTGATGATAATGATGCATCTACCAAAAAATACACTGATGATAATCTTGACTTAAAATTAGATAAAGTTTTAACTGCTGATCTTGATTTAAAATCATATAAAATACTTAATTTAGCTGACCCAATAAATGATAAAGATGCTGTTAATTATGAAAAATTAAAAGATCATACTGAAATTTCTGAAAATAATTTTCATTTACAACCAAGTTTAAAGATATTTAAGTCTGGTGTTGAGTTAACTATATCAAATAATTTCTATGAAACATCTCCATCTGGTACAACAAATGACTTTGGTGGTCTAACCTTTCTCGAACTAGAAATGAAGTCAGATAAGTTAAGAGATGGTGTATATACATCATTAATAAAGATAACTGGTGTAACTGATTATACTCATATATTCAATGTGCATGCCTCTGATGGGTTTAGACTTTATAGTTTTGCAAGCAGACAGAATGGTATTATAACAAAGTCATATATAAGATTCTCAAGTGATGGATCTGAGGGTAAAATAAGATTTCGTATTGTAGTATTTAAGAGAGACCCATCAATGAATTTTAAGTTTCAAACAAGAGTTATAAAAGGTTCACATGGCACAGGAATTGATGATAGAATATTTGAGATACCTGATACAGATGATAACTATGAGATACTCTTCTTTGAAAATATCAATATGGATGGAAATAAAATAGAGAGTTTAGCTAATCCAGTTGACTCTGATGATGCTGCAACTAAAGGTTATGTTGATACTGAGACTGATAAATTATTGCCTCTTTCTGGAGGAACAATGAATGGGCATATTGATATGGATAATAATAGAATAGAAGATTGTGGTAAATTAATTATGAAAAGAAATGGAAATAGTGTAATAGATTTAAATTTAAATAAACTAGTTGGTGTCGGTAATCCAACAAATCCTAACGATGGGGTAAGAAAAAAATATGTTGATGATGAAATAGCTAAAATCCCATCACTAGACACTTCAGATCTTCTAAAGTTAGATGGTAGTAGATCTATGACAGGTGATCTACAAATGGATACACACCATATTCTTCAAATAAAAAACGTAGATGATCACATAGATACTGACTCATTAGTTGTTAAAAGAAAAGATTTATATAGCGCTGTAAATAAAGAATATCTAAATGAAAATTTTATTAAATTAAAAAGCAATGCTGATGGAACTGAGGGTTTTGATTTAAGAGGAAAAAAAGTTCAGAACACAGAGCCATATTCTGATAATTTATTTAGTGATAATGATCTTGTTAGTAAAGTATATGTAGATAGAAAAATTGCTAAAATTCCTTCGGTAGATACTTCAGATTTATTAAAATTAGATGGTTCGAGAGCGATGAGTGGTAATTTAAATATGGGTAATAAATACATAGATAATCTCGCTACAATTATTGAGAGAGATGGTGACCCTGATAATAGGGTAGAAATATTAAAGAGGGCAGTTAACTTTGATTTTTTTGAAAAAGAGAGAGCATATCTTAAAACATTAATTTCTAATAGAGTATTAACAAAAGGTGATAATATGACTGGCGACCTTAATTTCCAATACACTGCGCAGAGTGGTCCTAATGCTGGTCAGATAGTAAATAAAAAAGGTAAAGGGAATAGCAGACCCAACTGATGGGAGAGATGCGGTAAATAAAAGATATGTTGATAATAGAGATTTTATAAATAAAAATTATATTGATTCAGAAATAGCAAAAGTGCCAACACCTGATGTTGATAAAGCTTATGTTGATGCTGCAATACAAAGCTCTGAAGAGAGAGCAATTGAATCAATTGACCAAGAAAATGTATTCAAAAAAGTAATGGATGATGACCTTTTCAAAGAGGATGATAGTGATATTCATAAAATTGGACTCATAAATAAAGATTATCATAAAGTAAATCAAAAAACATACCATTTTCAAATTGATTATGACTCAAGTCTAGGTTATTATAGTACTCGACTAAGTATTGATGTAGTTTATTTACCAATCGGAAACTATACTATAGTTTATGAAATGTATATTAGTGATGGACTCTCTGTTGATGAAATTAATGCATCTAGTGGCACTCTCTCTGTCAGTAAAATTAATAGCAAAATAGTAAATAATAACACAAGAAGTGTGATACATTTTAATAACGGTATTATCAATCCTAGTTTTGATGATTTAGATATTGATATTCGTCTTAAAGGTAGGTCAGACCCTAAAACAGATATTTATGTGGTAGTCTATGGTGTTAGAGGTTACCAGAATGATGTTTCGATTCATCTCTGGGACCGATTGTATTACTTCCATAATGATGTGGTCAATTTTGAAGCTCCTATCGATATGAATAATAAA
>JAEMPF020001478.1:0-5000 GCA_022496165.2 Catalaphyllia jardinei
GGAAAATACTGCAATGATGGAAACTTTCTATGATGTGGTCATCCCACAGACTGAGAATTGGGAAGAAAATACCACAATGACAGAATGATGGGCACTTTCCTTGCTTGACTTGCACAGCTCATAAAGCACTGAGTCAGAAGTTGTTGTGAAATATTTTTTTGTAATAAAAATAAAATTAATTTTATTACCAGACATCTATGACTGAGATCTGTCAATTTTGGCTACATTCTGTGAGACACCTGCTTTTTTAGGGCCAGTCACCATCCCTCATAGGAAACTAAGCTACTTAAAATACATGTGAAATAGAGCTACCTTTTTGGTGTAAAATGGAGTTATCCTTCTCAAGTGAACAGCCAAAACTGAACTATTATTCAACATTATTGAGTATCATACATGAAAATTGCATCGTGTGGTCATCTAGGTCAGGGTAGTTCTGAAAAATTGTTGGTGACTGATGTTTTGACAACCTGAGTGGAAGTCATCTTCAGAGTCAAGTGAATAGTGTTTGTCAGTTGATGATATTATAAGTTTGGTCTGTTGAAAGTGATTGGTCAGTTTAACTATGATGGTATTGGCTGAAGGATTCATATAAAGTTTGTGATCAGTCATTGTTCAGTTTCGATCCATCTACTGTTAGTCAAAGTGGTTGGTTTTAGGTTCGTCTATTGTTAGTCAAACTAAGTCAGTCTGTTAGAAGTCTGTTTCTCAGTTTCTTTTCTATAGTGGATACCAGTAAGTTGTTGGTAGGCACTGATGGTAGCTGTTGACATAAGAGGCATTTGTTCTTTTCAGAACTACCCTCACCCAGACAATCACTACTGATAATCTTGGGTTATGTTACGTGTTCGAATGTTTAAAGTGGCAGGTAGTTTGCAGTCTAAACAGAACGCAGGGATGTCGGAACAACAACAAGGTTATTTATTTCAGATGAACATAGTAACTCCACACAAGACTTCACACACTAGGCTTGTCAGTTAAACTTTGACTTCCGTCACTCTTGTATAAACACAGCCTCCGCGAAATATCCACGTAACCTCTCTGTTACACTTATTAATAAACAAACACAACCTCTCCTGAGACTTTACGTGCAACCTTAGTCACACTTCAATAAACACTACTGACTCATGAGATAATTCTCTCTAAACACTCCTGGGAAAAAAAACCCTAAGAACTACTCCAATTCGCTTAATATATACTTTACAGCATTAGGTTCAAGAACATTCCAGCACTACTAAATAAAGTATCATTACAATATTATAAAACTATTTTCAGCAACATACGCAAACATTTAAAAAGAATTATTGCTGAATCACGATGACGCGATACTAATTAAATATGCAAGAAGATTCAAGATGAAATTAGCATATACATGAATCTTCCAAGTCACGCAATAATTTTTCGTAACAGGTTGAAACCATTTACTATATTGTTCACATACTGAATAGGGACTGAGTTTGAGTTAGGAAATCAGGGAGCACACAAATTATGCTAATAAGGTGTTCTTGCACTCTTGTGGCCCAGAGAAATGGGATTCAGTAAGTAAGAAACAGGGTAAAATATATGTATTTGTGAACTTATAACACACATGTCAAGTTAAGGGTTTCAAAGAAAGGGTGAAGCTCCTTCAACAAAAATTCGGATTACCTGATTATGCTGTACATGTATCTCCTTTAAACAAATCTTACATACATGTACAGATGGTTCCTCTTTGCCGCACAGTTGGTGTGGCTGAGTGAAGGATCATGCATTTTGCAGGGGGGAATAAGGGTGGAGTGTGAAATAAATGCAAAATTGATCAACAATGCAAAGAAGAAGTTGCTCTTGATTCTTTTGATAAGACCAATCAGCGACAGCTAATACTATGCAGTTGATCCATTAAGGAAGAACAAAACAAAACTCCAAATCCAACAAGTTTTTATCACTCACCAACTCACAGATATATCAGGTCGTCTTTTATGGTGGTGAAATCCACATACCATCACCTGCACCATCTATGATCTTGACAATCCAGAGGGGACTGAAATATGATATCGCTGATTTTAAATGAGGTAAGTTCCATATCATGTGGGTTGCACTTCATGTAGTAGTGGCTCAATAGGTCTTATGTGCAATTACAACACATGCTCAAAATTCACCACCAAGCCTCATTTGTGTGCTCAAATTTTCGTTGCCCTTGTGATGCTTTCACATGGGTATTCTTTTCACCTTGACTGCTTTGGGAATTAGCTCATGATAAAATTCACATTTTGCATTATCAAAGCAAGGCTTGGTGGTGATTTTTGCCAGGCTGATGTCATCATGTATAAGGGCTGTTGTAAATTACCTAGAATAACTATTAATGCTAGGGAAAAATTCCCTTAAATTGTTATTTTGTGAAAACCTATATATTTAAAACAACATTATCATTTTTGCCCTGCAAATGTTTACTCTATCAGTTCTTTAACTGATTATCAGCATACTTTCTTAAGGCACAGTCATCTAAAGTAAATGAAACCAGTGGACCTCAAAGCAAATACACAGGATATGGGCACCTTAACCTAACTTGACTATAGCAAAGAAATTCATTTACAACCAATGACATCATTTTTAGACATGTACATTTGTCTGGTTGCTTGTGTTTACTACATGTACATGTACATGGCATGTGGGGTGATTTTAGAAGTTTGTGTTCAGAATACATGAAAACCATGGATTGTAGAGCATACAATCGATACAAAGATTAGTTGAAGAGGTGCAATAAATAAAAATTATTATAGGTGAAAAAATTTTAGATGCATTTATAAGTATCAGCAAAGGTTGGAAAAAAGATCTTGAACTATTGCCTGATCTTACATATGGAGACAGCTTTGTGTTGCCTGAATAGGGCAAAATGATTGCATGTGATGATTAAGACTGTAGAATTGTTTGGTTTCACTAGAAGTGTGTGAAGGTGCGATGTAAGCTTGGGGGTAAGTGGTTTTGTCCAGCCGGCAACACTTTTAATAAAATTTAATGTTTGTAATGGTGTAATAAGAACACCATAGCAGCCTACATTTAACATATCAATGTTGTGCCGCGTGGCACTATGAACACAAATGATGTACCAGAGAATTAACTCTGAAGTGTAAATTTTAGTGCTAGTTTAACCCATGAATAACCCACTGGGCATTAGCCCTAGTAAAGTGGATCAGGGAACCACACGAGGTAAAGAAAAAATATTTTTGACCTCGGTGGGAATCGAACCCACCACCTCCGGATTAGATCTACCGTCACTCTGCCGACTGAGCTACAAGGTTGGACAGAGAAAGTCGGGGTCGATTTAGATGGTGAATCGCGGGGAAGAGAAAGTAAGGGTACATATGAATGTTGTGCCGCGTAGCACTATGAACACAAATGATGTACCAGAGAATTAACTCTGAAGTGTAAATTTTAGTGCTAATTTAACCCATGAATAACCCACTGGGCGTTAGCCCTAGTAAAGGGAATCAGGGAACCACACAAGGTAAAGAAAAAATCTTTTTGACCTCGGTGGGAATCAAACCCACGACCTCCAGATTAGATCTACTGTCACTCTGCCGACTGAGCTACGAGGTCGGACAGAGAAAGTCGGGGTCGATTTACATGGTGAATCGCAGCGAAGAGAAAGTAAGGGTACAGCACTAAAATTTACACTTCAGAGTTAATTCTCTGGTACATCATTTACATTCAACATACATGTATCAATCTTTTGCCATGGTTATGAGGTTTTAAGGTTAGCTAATGTCATAGGTTGGTCTTGTTGTCTAACAGCCTACCAAAACACCGATAAAGTGTCACATGCATGAACTTTATATCCCGATAAAACACTCCTCGTTAATATTCTTTATAATTATAAAGAATACTGATAAGGCATAGCTTGTTTTTCTTGTATGCTAATATCTTCACCTCACAATCTGTACCTTGGTTCGGACTCCCAAGACACACGCTTTTTCAAGAATGCTTTTGAAGCCGTTCAAAAAACTCGCAGCACTGGTTTTATCGGGTGTAAAACCACTCAGCTGCGCCTCATGGTTTTAAACCTGATAAAACACTCCTGCTCGTTTTTTTAAACATTAGATAATCATAAAATTATTCATCAAGCCTCAGTCTTGTCTGAATATTGTTATACTTCAGGATCTATTTTAATTATAAAGAAATTTTGAAAAAGTAGTTACGTAACCTCTTAGTGTAGATAAAAATACAATTGCAGGACAGCAAATGGACCAGGGTCCATGTTTTGTACTTTCTCCTTAATTTGTTCTAACTAGATCACCTGCAGTGCAGGTGTAATTTTGGAGCAGAGTGCTTGATATACTGTAAACCAGGTTTTTGATGCCACCATCTTCAATTGAAATTGGATGCTTGACAATATTATTAGAGGTTTGGTGCAGAGGCTGGATGTGGGGTTGGGGGGTGGGGTGGGCGGTGGGATCCTTTAGTAGTTTTACTTCCCCTTCCCCTTCCCCTCCCCTCTTGCCCATTTTTCCCCTTCGCGCCAACTCCTTCAGCAAATATTTCCTTGCCACAATCCTCCACAGTTACCAAATCCAAGATGGCGGCCTACAATGAAAATACTCACTTGTACACCCAAACTATGCTTACACTGCAGGCTAGTTACTAGAATGAGCTAGCACCTCAAAATTAGTGTTTTGGCCATGTTTCAGATTGAAAAAGTAATCCTGAACTGAAGTGAAGCGACAGTTGATTGAGGAACACTTGATCTTCATAACAAACTATACTTCCTTGACTGTTTTCATCACATTATGCCTACAAGGATTGCATTACATTGCTTGTGACATCACTGATATCTTTTGCAATAGGTGTCATGTGAGGTATATAAGCAATAGCCCCCATTTGGTGCAAACATTTTGTTGGATATTTGTCTGTTGGACATTATTGTCCCTTGCAACTACCTGTCCACACGCGTGACAAAAACATGTCCTGCTGGCCAATCAGAATTCAAAGCTTTGACAATCAAGCTTCAAAGTTTACCCACTCACTTT
>JAEMPF020001478.1:12500-14561 GCA_022496165.2 Catalaphyllia jardinei
CGCAAATTTAATTCGGGGCTGGGAAACATTATGCGTAACTCGCAAAAATGTCTGCGCTTTTTACGTGTTACTCGGGCATCGAATAAGGTGTGAGTGACGGGGATTGAATTGTTTAAGAAATCTTCCAATTCATTCATTTCGATGAAGTCCTTGCATCTATAGTCAACTCGTACAGCTGTTGAAACTCAGCTAAGACCATCCCCCCTTTTTTTCCTTTACTGTCTAATGCATTTTCTGATTTTGGGTCGCGGTCGGTCAGTCAAAAAATAAAAATGCCAAAAAAGGAGAAGTCTGGAACTAGGAGGCCCGGTACCTCAGCATAATATCTGCGGAGCTTGGAAACGACAAGACGAACCACCAAAACTGATCTGCCAGCACTGCCAGCACAAAACGCAACATTGTCTGTATTCCAGATAAAGTTACAATTTTTTTGAAATTACGTACCATTGCTCTCATTAAAAGAGATTCCGATGGCGAGGATCACAGTCAGGTCCAATTAAAAAAACAACTCTTAATGATTAAAACTACTGAGTTCACTGAGCTTTCGACTAGTTTATTTGGATGTTTTAATACAGTCACCCAACCAAATCGAAACCAACGAGCTAACTTCACGTAACAGTGGTAAGTCAACGAATATTACGGAGATCAAAGTAGATAATAAAATAGCAAGTAACCCTATGGATATTGCGGAAACTATTAACGATCACTTTACTAATGTTGCGCAAATATTAGCACAAGATATTCCTGTTGTCGATGCTAATCCTGAGTCTTATTTAGAGCCCACTGACCATTCGTTTTCTCTGCAAATTCCGAATGTTGATATTGTTTCTAACATTTTGTCGAAAATTGATGAAAAGAAAGCCACCGGTCTTGATATGATTCCGAGTAAACTGTTGAAAATGGCTGCTAATATCGTCACACCCTCTCTTACCTCAATATTCTCAAAGTCTATTCTAACTGGGATATATCCAAACGATTGGAAAACGGCCAAAGTGACTCCACTTTTTAAAAAGGGCATTAAATCTGACCCTAACAACTACAGGCCAATATCTGTAATCCCTATAATTTCGAAAGTTTTCGAAAGAATTGTTTATAATCAACTTTTCCATTATCTAGATGATAATAAATTGCTACTGGGTTGCCAATCAGGGTTCCGTTCTCTACACAGTACGCTCACGGCTTTGCTTGAGGCAACAAATGCTTGGTCAGTAAACATCGACAATGGCCTTTTAAGTGGCGTTGTCTTTATTGACCTTACTAAGGCATTCGATACCATTGATCATGAGATCATCTTGCGTAAAATGTCATATTTGGGTGTCGATCAGGCGGCCATAAAATGGTTCTCGTCGTACTTAAGTGGCCGAACCCAGTGGCAAACTATCATCTGCTCGTACCCTTAGTTGCGGCGTGCCGCAGGGTAGCATATTAGGTCCTTTGCTATTTTTAATTTACATTAATGATCTTCCCAACTCCCTGCGGGGCGCCGTACCAAGAATGTTTGCCGATGACACCAACCTTACGTTATCTGCTAAAACGTTAACAGAACTTAAGCTAGCTCTAACGCCTGAATTAAATAACCTTAGCCGTTGGCTGAAAGCTAACAAGCTCAGTCTAAATGTTGCTAAAACCGAGCTAATGATTATTGGATCACGACAAAGGCTATCTGCCCAATGTGACGATGTAGAAATCAGAATTGATGACCAAATTATCAAGAGAGTCGTTCATACCAAATCCTTGGGTCTTACCATAGATGCTCACCTCTCTTGGGGTAAACATGTTGAAGAGATTTGCAAGAAAGTCTCTTCAGCTATAGGCGCCCTAAAACGCGTGCGGCCGTTTATATCCAAAGAAACTGCAATTCTAATTTATAACACCTTAATTATGCCTTATTTTGATTACTGCAGCCCCGTCTGGGACTGTTTGAGTGCTTACTTGAGTGATAAGCTCCAAAAATTACAGAATCGCGCAGCCAGAGTTATTACTAAATCATCCTTTGATGCGAGCTCAAACCACTTTCTTTCCACCCTCAACTGGGAGAAGCTATCTCTTCGCCGAAAGAAA
>JAEMPF020001479.1:0-14557 GCA_022496165.2 Catalaphyllia jardinei
GTTGCATGGAACAGCCATGGGGTCGCCTGTTTCTGTTGTCGCAGAAACTGTGATGCAACACGTAGAGGAACGCGCCCTTGCAACTTGCCGACAAACAATACCGCTCTCGCTACGTTGACGACACCTTTACCGCCGTTCACAAAGACGAAATCAACGCTTTCCACGACCACCTTAACGAACAGACGCCGGAATCCAGTTTACCAAAGAATTCGAAGAAAATGGAAAACTTACTTTTCTAGACTGTTTGGTAAGCCGTGATAACAACGAACTGCGAACAACAGTGTACAGAAAACCGACGCATACTGACAGATTACTTGACGAATCATTCTACAACCCGACTTCACACAAATCCACGACTATAAAGACTTTGACGAGACAAGCGCAACTAGTTTGCGATACACCGGACAGCTTACGTGACGAAAACAAATACCTTGAACGTGTTTTTATCAAAAAAAACTACAACGCTGACTTTTTTAGACGAAACATTTTCCGACCTACTGAACCTGAGGCAACGAACAAGAACCCGACACCTGTTACTACAGTGACTATACCTTACGGGCACTTCTGAGACCATCTCACGGATCTTACAGCCCTACAACATCCGTGTAGCCCACAAACCTACAACTACGTTGCGGCACTTACTGACCAACGTTAAAGACCGAGATGAACCCAACAACAGACAGGGAGCTGTTTACAAGATCAAATGCTCCGACTGCCAGGCTTCCTACATTGGTGAGAGTGGCAGAAACCTTAACACGAGACTGACTGAACAGAAACGAGCCACGAGAAATGGCGATGTCAACAATCACATTGCTGTGCATCATCAACTGAAAAACCACAACATTGACTGGGACTCTGCTCAATGCTTAACCCACAGTATAAACTGTTTTCAACGACTGACTCTGGAAAGCTGGTAACTTAGAACAAACGCCTCTTAACAGATGTCAACAACTACCGGCACCTTACAAACGACTTATCCGCGACGAAAACGAAACCGACAAACGGACTTCTAACAGACTGGCTTAATTATTTTGACTTACAATAGACGGACTCTAACAGACCAATTTGACTAACAAAAGACGGATCGAAACCGACCAATGACTGATGACAAACTTTACACGAGTCTTTCAGCCATATATTTATATAATAACGCAAGTTATTCTCGCATTTTGATTGGTTCTCGCCTATGATCTATTAGAGGACAGAGTGCACGATTGACGTCATCATTACAAAGTTTTTCCCTCTGCCGTTTAAAAATGGGGGAAGGTTTTGAGAATTAGGATAACATTTTACGTGACTGGGCAAAAGACAAGGTACAAAAAAGTCTTGCCCAGGCATTGAACAGGTTCGAGAAGCCAGAAAACGAAAGATAAAGCGGTTTCTTTTAGAAAATGATACAGAAATAATTTTCTAGCAGCCTCAGTCGGCAGTCGAGCGAGGCTAAACCACGCACAAACTTGGCCTTGGTAAGCCGAGAACCATTGCTTTATCTGGAATTTAACAAACCCAATAAACAAAATGCTTCTGAGATTAATTTATTTAAAAAAATTCAACTTTTCCCAGTGTCAAAACAACCGTTGACACACTGATTGATGTCAGGAATGAAACATCAAAACACCACTTCTTATAATCGGTAAAATAAAATACATAACCTTGCTTTCCGATGCGAATTTTCCTGTCCGTTTCAGGGCACAGCAGCGAGCTAAGTACAGCTAACCACAGCTAACGGTCAACAGTATTGCAGCTTAAATGTGTCTCCGACACTATATCAAGCTGATTTGAGAATTACCAATCACAGAAGACAAAAATCTCCACCGTCATTTACGCTCCTTTCATTCAAAACTCGAATCAAATGGCCTCTAGGTTCACTGCATCCACAAGTTTTCCAAGGGTAGTTTTTCAACTCCTGTAATTTTCAAGGCAACGTCCAAGCCTTTCGGCTCCCAGGGCTGCTCCGATGACAAAAACTGACTTGATTTTTCCAGTATTTTCTTCAAGATTTGTAGATTTCGCAGTTCAATTCTGCTTTCGCTGTAAGTTTTCATTCAATGAGGAGCGACGCTCGAGTCAGGTTTGACAGTGGCGTGATTTTTCTCGACCAATCACAACTCTTTGCTACGCATAGCAACCAATGAAATTGCTTCATTTTGTATAGATCATAGATCACGTCAAATGGCTTTTTTTCGTGCAAAGGCGGGGCAAAAGGCCGGCTCGCGTTATGTTGAAATACTTTGAAACAAAAAAGACTTTTCGTTATTATATAAAACAAATAGATTCCATGTTGCCGTGCATCTGATTTAGTAATAGATCACAGAAGACGTCAAAATGTGGTAAGAACATCAGTGACGGCTACGCCTCGTGTGCCACTTTTTTGTTCTTACCACATTTTGACGTCATCTGTGATCTATTATTGAACAGACGCACGGCAACATGGAATATGTTTGTTAAATATTTCATTCACCATCTTTAAATCACATGAGGGATATGCTTGTCATATCTGCAGCATCTTTTCTCAGTAGTATAGTAGTTGGGGTTACCAGCACAGTTATAATATTTTTTCTATTTTTGATTTTGTGCTCGTTTCCCCAACCACTTATTTTTGATTTTTCTATACCACTAAATCTTTAATTTTTTATTGTTCATTTTTTTTCAATTAAATTTTAAAGACTGAAATTTTTCTATATTATTTTTCCAACAATTGAACACTGAAATTTTTCTAAACACTGGAAAAACTAAATAATAAAAACTAAAGAAATAAATATTGAAATCCAATTTTTATCCAGACCAAAACCCGGGACACAGTCTGGAACAAAAACCTTGAATCATTATTGAGACCAATACTGGGACTAATATGAGAATTAATGAAGATTGCTAATGTCCGTATGCATGGATTTTTATTCTTTATTGGAAAAATTAACAAAACTGGTGGCCACCAGACCTCTCAGGAGAGACTCTTATTTTTGTGCACAACCCACCCGCCTCTCTGAGAGGTTTTTATTTGTTTTTTTTATTTTTTTTATTTTTGCCCTCGGATTTGAGATCAAACCGGCACTTCTGCCGTATATATTTATACAACTATAGCTCTAACCCAATGATCCGACATCGTCTTCAGGCAATCATTTTTTAATCCTAACTACTTATTAACCCAAAGCATGAGGCGGGGGTTTTTCCCATGCTTTGAGGGTGTGTATGGTGTATAGAGAGGACAGCCCCCGCTTTTTCTGGCCAAGCTATACCCATACATCACCAACATTGGAATGAGTAAGTCGGCTATATATATGGTTCGTATCGAGATTTTCTACACATGTGGTGCGAAAAACTTTGTCCCTCTAATATAATATTTCGGGAAAGTCCCGTTATTCGCGCGACTCATGTCTATGAGGACTGAATAAATAATCGATGACTTATGTCTGCAGGGGATTCCCCTATTTTGGAGAGGTCACTTTTTATCGCCCACGCGTTTGATTTATTCAGAATAATTAAAGTGACTACCAGCGCTTAAGAAGCGGTGCTTTCTGGAGCTCACCAACCATAGCTTCTAATGTGTTGACTTTATTGTTTAATGCTGTAAAAGCTGTATTAACATTAGATGACTAGCTTTTTAGCTAACTCCATTGTTGACGTAAACAGTACCAACCACTAAATCCTATACTTGGATTGTATTTTTTCATTGTGTGACTTTCTCGGAAAACCAGACAAGTCTAGACATGTCTAGAAAAACAGGAAGTCGACGATGTCATGAAATGGGGGGTTCCCCAGGAAAATAAGCCATACAATTGTCATATGACCTATAGTTTTTGCTTACAGATTTTGAAATATAATAATATAAGATGACTTGCAGCACTGTTATTCACGATGAATTTATTAATGATGGTGAAACGATGTGTCTATTCTGTGATAAACAATTAACAACAATTACTAAAGCAGTTGAGCAATGCTGTAGTGAACAGGATATGGAAACTGTAAATGGTATGAATGCCTGTATGAATTGTGGTTTAGTTCATGGTTATGATTTTGTAACAGAGAACTTCAACTTTTATGACAAAATGTATTTGATACAACAAAAACCAATATATCATCGAAAATACCGTATTGAGAATGTGATAAATAGTATATATTTTGAGACTAATATTCAATTGACTTTTCAACAAAGAGAGAAGATCTATAAAGTATTCATTGAGATTGATAGTGTCCTTCATAAGGTTAATGATGAGCGTAAACGGATGATTAGTATTAAATTTATTATAAAGCAATTATTCGAGGTGCTCGGGCTTCCTAACAAAGATATCAATGTTACGAAGTCCAAGAGGACATTGAAATATTATAAACAATATTGGGAAAAGGTTCTGTCGTTGAAAGGTGATAGAATCCAGTTGATAATTAACAAGTGAATTTTTCATCGTATTTACTAAGATACTTATCAATAATAGGACTGTTGTCTGTCACATAATCATCAATGTTCTTCATTGTATTATGAAGACATGAATTGTAATTTCCACTTCTCATCATATCCCTTATCTCATTCAAAAGATGTTGATAGCTTTGGTAAGCATAAATACAATTTTGGATCTTGAGATCAAGGTTTTTATGTGACATCCAACCCTGAATCAAAAGTGCTGCTGTACTGATTGCAATCAAACTGATGCCACCAGTTGCTATGCTGCTTGCTAAACCTCCAGATGCAAATATGATGGACAATGAGTTGCCTAATAATTTCCATTCTTTGAAACGTTTCAATGCTTGTTTGTGAGCCCAACACTTTTTATGATATGCGCGATAGTAAGATTTTAATTCATTTACCTGTTCTTCTGTTAGTTCATCTGAAATGTGATTCCAGTTGAATATGCTTTTCAATGGTCCTTTATTGTGAATTGTACCGTTCAAAGTGTAAATACTTTTTCGTGACTCTTTCATATATATTAGTTTATATATTTATATTCATGGATGTAAATATTGGATGTAAAATGTGCTATGTCCTACTCCACGAAGACGAGTTGAATTTGATCTAAAAGAAAATTGAATATAATCACCAATTTCGAATTCAAGGACAATGTTTATAATGAATGATGTCCAATTTGATTGAGAGTCAAAAGATGAAATAAATACTGGCGTGGTTTGTTTATGGATTCTGAATGTGTCACCATTTCCTTTATAATAATCAGTGTATATAATGTGATAATAACCACTGAGTTTTATTTCTATTGCTTCATTTATTGTTGATACTATAGGGTATTTATTGAAAAGATTGAATTTAACATTTTTTGTGTTGTTGTGATTCAAATTATATGTGTAATAATAATATGTATTTCTATTATGAATCTATCAAATTGTGATTTTGTAATAACATCACTGTCTTCAGTACCATCAGCAACTCCTGTTATTTTTTTATTCTTCATATCGATTGGTACCTCATATTTGATGGAATCATTATTATAATAATAAATACGATCCCAAAGATTTACTGGTACATTATTGACTTGACCTTTGACACCATAAACAATAACAAAAATAGTAGTTTGGGGATTAGTTTTACTTTTCAATCTTATGTCAATATCTAAATCATCAAAACTGGGAAAGATGATGTTTTTAGAAAAATGGATGATGCTTCTTGTACTTATTCCATTTATTTTTGAATTTATTTTAATCACTGATAGAGTTCCACTTGATGCATTTATCTCATCAATTGTAATACCATCTTCAACATACATTTCATAAACCATTGTGTAAGAACCTTTTGGTAAATATATCAAATCAATTGATAGTCTGGTACTATAATAACCTATACTTGAATCATAATCAATTTTGAATTCGTAAGCTTTTTTATTCACTGAATGAAAATCTTTATTCTGAACTCCAATTTTATGAATGTCATCATCATCTTCTTTGAACTCATCATTGTCCATCACTCTTTTGAATACATTTTCTTTTTCAATGGACTCAATTGAATTCTCTTCTGATTCTTTTATTTTCTTATCAATTATACCGTTTATAACTGTATTATTATCAACAATTGCATTAGCGACAAATTTTACATTAGCAGCATATGTGGCTTGGTGATCTTCTGCTTCTTTCAAATTAATTATATTTTGATTTCCCATATCTAAATTTCCAGTCATTGCTTCACTTCCATCTGTTAATAAGTAATCTATCTCAGAAATGAAACGGACTAAATAGTCTCGTGTACTTTTTAAAAGTTCAAAATTAACAGCTTTATGCTTTATTTGATCATAATTTGGATTTTCTCCATCATCTTCAACAATTGTTTTAACATTATCAATGAAATGTCCACCAGCATTAAAATCTGCATTCATTGCTACTGTGCCATCAACATGAATAAATTTATCAGTATTTGCAGCATGTTGTATTTTAGCAATTTGTGCATCAACAAATGCTTTACTGACTAAACTGTTATCATCAAAAAGTCCATCAGAATATGGTTCACAATTTTTTATTATATTTTGTTTGAGATCAAAATATTCTCTACCATCTGTATCAATTAATTTTAAAAAATTTGAGTTCAAATATCCTTCATTAACAACACTTCTCAAATCTTTTATTATAACACTATATTCATCATCTGGTTGATGATCAGAGACATTGTTAACATTGAGAATATAATTGTTTTCCATATTTAGATCTCCAAACATTGGTCTGCTTCCATCTCTGGGAAGTAATGGTGTAGTATCTATATGGACTTTTGCTATTTCAATGTCAACGTACTTCTTATTAGCAGCATTATCGTATGCTACAGGATCACCTAAACCATCAATAAGATTACCATTGAGATTTAAATTCTCAAAATAGAGAATTATATGATTATCAACAACATCACGAACATTAAAAATAGTATGGTCGAAAATTGTTGAGTATTTACCCTTCACCACTCTTGAATAAAACAGAAATTTAATGTTTTTATTGTATTGAGAACCATAATATCTAAGTTGAAATCTTATCCCATCATCTACTCCAGCTCTTCCATCAGTTGTGAATTGAATGATTGATTTGGTGTATTTACCATCAATTTTATCACTGTCAAATGTTTTCATGACGAAATGATTGTCACCATGGACATCAAAAATTATTGTATCATCAACACGAAAACTACCAGAACTACCAATAATGAATATTTCAAAAACAGAGGTATAAGTACCACTCTCTAATTGATTACCTTTCATTTTTATACTAGACCAAGCTTGCCCACCAAAACCAGTATCATAACCTTCTTTCTCAATTATATAAGCATCATTATGCGCTTTATGATTTTGAAAAAAATGGTCTGGTGATGTATTCGGTGGTTGTTTTATAGTTAATTGACTCTTGTCACCAAAGTCTTTATAAAATCGGAAACTTGGTTGTAAATGATAACTATTTTGACTGACTTTAGTATATTCTTTCAACACTTTTAAACTGACTGCATCATTATCGCCAGTAGACTCACCAATATTGGTTAATCGCTTCTCTTCAATATCATAATTACCATCATCTGTTAAATTGAATCCAACACCTGGTAGTCCACGTTTACCAATGGCTGATGATGATGAAGGTAAAAGTCCGTTTGAATAACTCATTTATATTAATAGATTATATTTTTTCATTGAAATTTTTAGCGGTGAATTTTCGTGGCTTATCGATATATACAAAGGAATATGGTTCTTTAGTTGCTTTTTCATATGATTCTTTTGAAATACTGTTTTCACGGCAAATTAAACTCTTCTCATTAGCACTTGGAAACTCATAAATGGAGAAGTGAGAACAATTCAGTCTGATGTCTTTTGGCGTCTTATAATAACTTTGACTCAGATAAATCACACTACAATTTTTATGCCTTCCTCGTATAAAATAGTCGATTAATGGTTTTTGGTTTTTATCACATACATAATCATCAAAAATAACGATTTTTTGTGAGTCAGAGTCAAGATCTTGAACTGGAATAATTTCATCATTACTTGCTTCAATAACATCATAACCAACCTCATCGCTTATTGGTTGAAAGACATCCATGAGATTCTGATACTTTGATTGTTCTAAATTTTTAGCATATAGATAAACTTTATCAAAATAAAGTAGATTATTGTAGATCATATGAATTAATGTGTTTGTTTTACCTGAACCACTTGGACCGCAAATCAGCATTCGAAAACATTGATGAGGCATGAAATCATATAGTTGTCTAAAGTTTGAGACCACATCGTCTTCAACATCATAATTTGGTATTTTCATTATATTATATTGGTATATTAATTCAACATGGTGTTCAACATAGTGTTCAACATGGTGTTCAACATGGTGTTCAACATGGTGTTCAACATGGTGTTCAACATAGTGTTCAACATGGTGTTAAACGTTGTTTTTTGTATATGATTTATCATTTTTATGTAATGTAATAATATAACAAAAATGAGTTTGCTTAAATGGAAAGAACTTGCAAAAAGTAAAACCAAATTAGGGAATAAAATTAATTATGTACATAATCTAATCACACAACATAAAATAGGTCAGGAGACAAGCAAATCATCATTTGAAAAGGTTTTTAAACCAGTGACAAGAAAATTAGATGACATATTTAAAGAAGATGATGATGATGATGATGATGATTTAAGTATGCCTAAAAATAAAAAAAGACCACCAAAGAAAGGGGAAGTTCCAGATTATGGTGTTGATATCGAGGATGAAGTTGAGGACATGGATTTGGGTGATCTTTTTGATGAACAACCTGTACCACCACAGCAAGAAAAACAAATAGTACCAGAACCTCCAACATATATCAATCCCCAATATCCTGAAGAGCTGCCACCAGATTATAATGACAATGAAGAAGTTGATTATTACGGTGGCCCACAACTGTCACATCAAATTAAAATTACTCACATCAAATTAAAATTACTCACATCAAATTAAAATTACTCACATCAAATTAAAATTACTCACATCAAATTCAAATCACTCACATCAAATTCAAATCACTCACATCAAATTAAAATTATTCACATCAAATTCAAATCACTCACATCAAATTCAAATTATTCACATCAAATTCAAATCACTCACATCAAATTAAAATTACTCACATGAAATTAAATTAAAATTACTCACATCAAATTCAAATCACTCACATCAAATTCAAATTACTCACATCAAATTCAAATCACTCACATCAATTGGTCAGCGGCTAACTCAATGGATGCTATCCCCAGTGTTTACTCGGTCTTCCACTTTACCGCCATTTTTTACGATCGCTTTCTTCGACATTGAAATATTCTAGCAAATAGTTATGTTTTGCAGTAACTGTGGAAGCAATGTGGATGACTGCAAATTTTGCAGAACGTGTGGCAAAGGTAAGAGAAATGTTGCACATATGTTGTCCAACGTTCGTGTCGTGTTGGTTAATTCACCTTTCATATAATCTGTATAATGAAGTTTTTATAAGCTTATATATAGCTAGTTGATAATAGACGATCAGCGAGATACAGGGCAAGGGTTTTATTGTAAAGTTTTCATTGTTGTGTAAAAATGCGATGGGCTTCTTTGGATAGATTCACCCATGCGTGCAGGACACAAACCCAAGGAAATTGCGAAGCTATTTCATACATTCCTGTTTTACCTTTCTGTATTCTGCACCTGGGGAGGGGTGGGGAGTACTCCCTTTTATGGGCTATATAGGTGTATGCGGCCGCGAAGAATATGCTTTTTTGCAGCCGTTTTGGTCATAAACAGGGTATTCATTTTGGCCATTTTCGTCAGAAATTGGGTATGGTTTTGAACTCTGGTCTTGAATTATGTATGTTTTTTAGAAGAAATTACTTTTTCATTTATATCGATAAGACCATTAACAGACGCCCTTCACAATTTATGTTTGGAGCAACTGTGCCAGCTGCAATGGCCATAAATTGGGTATCAGTTTTTTGTTCACGTCATAAATAGGGTAGAGAAAATAGATTTTGGTCCCAAAAAGGGTAAGGGTTGTGGGAAGCACACACACCCTTGCACAACCCAACGATATTTTTTTGGGAGTACCAGCCAGGCTTGTGTTAAGCACATATAGGGCAAGGTAGTCTTTGTGTGACTAAACATATAAGATTTAACACATGTAATTGTACTGTTTTACTTTATTAAACATCACTTTTCTTGCCTGTGACATAGTCTTTAGACTGTATGTAGTTCACATATAGAAAGTAAATGTAGGTTGTGAATTTCATTTGTTACGTTTATTTTGTTAAAAATGTCTCGTGACTTTCAGATACTTCAGATGGATCAGACAGTGACCCTGATGAATTGGAAGGAAGCTTTGATGAAGAGGAAATTCTTAAGTACTACTTTCATCGCGGGTTTAGTTACCAAGAAATACTTCTCTTTCTGTGCAACCGTCATCAGTGTCAAATGAGTTATAGTACCCTGTTAAGAAGGCTAAAAACATATGGTCTGAAGAGGAGAGGTGTGGTGGATGAAGAAACCTTTAATGATAAATTTTCTAAAGTACAAAGGCGCTTGACTGAACTCATTAGTGGCCCTTGCAGCTCCTTGGGGTATCGTTCTATTTGGCATATCCTTGACTTGGAAGGGCTCCGGGTTCCTAGGGTAATTGTTCAAGATTTGCTAAAAGAGATGGACCCAGAAGGAACTGAGCTACGCAGAAAGCATTGTTTGAAAAGGAGAATGTATCAAAATCCTGGACCAAATTATGCTTGGCACATTGATGGCTATGACAAGCTGAAGTCGTGGGGTTTCCCTATCCATGGTGCGATTCATGGATTTAGTAGAAAGATTTTATGGTTGGAAGTTACACGTTCCAATAACTCACCCAACAAAATAGCGTCTTATTATGCTAGCACGGTTTCAGAAGTTGGAGGATGCCCTGTAGAATTGATTACTGATCTGGGAACTGAAAATGGTGTAGCAGCAGCCTTGCAGTCATTCTTTCGTGATAATCCTGAAGCACATCGCTATGTTGCTTCACCAAGGAACCAAAGGATAGAGGGTTGGTGGTCTTATTATTCAAAGAGCCACTCTGCATGGTGGAGGAATTTCTCTGGTGACTTGGAATTTCAGGGGCTTGTAGATACTTCATCCGATATAAGCATGGAGTGCCTGTGGTATTGTTTCAACCAAGTATTGCAAACAGAACTCACTTTTGTGAAAGAGCATTGGAATACCCATAGGATCCGCAAATCAAGAAATAATACAGTTCCAGGTCGGCCAGATTCCCTCTATTTCTTGCCAGAAATTCATGGAGCAAAGGATTGTCTATTTGAGGTAACAGTTGCAGAAATTGAGTTTGGTTCACAACACATCATTGAAGATTTGGATTGCCCAGAAAATGACCATCAGGAATATTTTGACTATGCTAGAAGTAACCTTTCTATGCCTTTGCCTAAAAACTGGGAAGATGCACTTGAAATGTACAAGAAACTGACACATGTTGCCATTCATGGACATAATGCTTAGTTGTATTGATGTTTCTCAACAGAAGACCAGAAACAGCTCTTAATAGATACATTACCCCACATAAAAGAAAGTGGAGATGAGGCATTTGTTATAACATATGCATATGCTTGATTACAAAACGCATTCTTACCTACTAGTTTTGTGCTCTGATAAACAACTAGTAAACTTGAAGTTTTCACATAATGTACTGTACAAACTACTGTCAATGCCATTTGTAATTTTTATGATAGTGAGAGTACATCAAGCACTGGACACTAATTTCAGGTCAAATGTCTTTTAAGCACTGATTGTATTTGAACTGTTTTTCTTGCAACCTGTATTAGGCAATCACCCTGCATTAAACGAGGGTGATCGCTTGATACAGGTTCGAATGTACTCTGGTGTGGGAAGCCCTTTGGAGACATTGTTACCAAAAGGAGGAAAACTCCTTCAAATGAATTTTGCCTTGAAAAGAGTTAAAATTGTTCTGGACTATTACCCTATTTGACTAGGTGAAACACATTGAATTCACTTAATGAAATAACAACACCAACCTGTAGGCTGTAAGTTTCACAGACCTGAGAGGAGCTATACAGAACGAAACTTCGTTTTAACTATGCATATACATCTTACTGTTAACTACAACAGATTGAGAAACACAACAAGGTCCATATGTAATTTTTCTACCAAGTAAACAAAATTCAACAATGGATCAAACTTTAAGTTGGACTTAATCGGAAACTATCTGTGCCACTTTCTGCACTTCTTGTATTCCCTAGTGATGAACATGTGAAATTGTTAAAAGCCAGTACATGTAAATAGGGCTTACACACAATAGGAATCTGTTCAAAATGGGAGACTAAGATCTCTTAATTATGCAACGGGGATTACCTTCACTTTTTCAACTGGTTAGTGGCCATGCAACTGTCTTCATCAGAAAAACAACATTCAAGTTAACATTGTACTTGAGCTAGCAATGAAAATACCAAAGTTATCTATGGCCTTGAAAATGCTTGGCCCTTACAATAAGCAAGAATAAAAGTTTTTCGGAATTCGTCTGTGTCACTCATGTGACACACTGGAAGAGTTAACTCTCTTCCACAAGCAGCAACACATGGGAAACAGATTTTGTGTTTGGGGTTACGATTCAAACATTCATGGTCAAAGTTAACATAAATTGTCAGAAGATGACCATTCATGGGCCGGTGGTTTTGCCCTGTCAGCCAGCTTAACACTCCTGCCACTGTAATGTCTGCTCTCTGAAATTCTTCTGTTGGTGTGCTGTCTGGTGACGCATTCTCACTTCCTCCAGCCCCATTCTCATCGTAGTTCCAAGAAACTGCTTCGGCATATCCAGTAACCTTCTCATGGTCTTCTAAAGAGATCAAAAAGTCCTGAAAACTGTCCATCACAGACTCTTCGATTTCCTTTCGACTTGATCCCTCCAGAGAGAAATTTGGTTTCATGAGGGAGAATACATGGTTTGCATCAACATCCTCAACACTCCCCCCTACAAAAAGGGGCTTGCATGATTCTGGATTGTGTTTTATGATCTCAGCAAGACCATAAAGTTCAAGTCCTTTCATAAATTCTTTTAAATACACTTGTCGTTTAGTTACAACACTGATCAGAATGGACCCTGATATTTCTCCAATGTGCTCTTGGTCTATTTTACCAGTGTAACCATGGTCAACAATGGTATCATAGTTGCTATCTAGATCATTTTGGATGCTCTCAAGCATCTTCCTCTCCTCAGGTGTGATGTGCTTTTCATTCAAGTTATTGAGATCAGTTTCTGGGTTGACCAGTGTGTCATAAACACATTCTTCCAGAAAGCAAGGTGGTGGGCCTCCCTGAGCTAGGCTGACAGCAACAATCTCTCCACAAGCCTGGAAATATCCATTCTGTACATTGTAGGTGGAATTGACAGGGGTACCACCAGCAAACATTATATTCCCCATGTCTAATATGGCCTGGGCAAGAAACTCTTTGCTCATTGCACCACTATCTATTCCATCTTCACCAGTGAAGTGGACCCTTAAACATTTTTCTGGGCTTGTTCGCTTTGATTCACGTTGCCACAGGCTTAGGCGTCTTGTGAAACTAGAAGCCCTTCGTACCACCATAAAGAATTGGCCTGTGCTATCAACTCTGGTACTAAGTTCTTTAACGACACTAACATGGTCCGTTAGGATTGTTTCAGTAGTTGATAGTCCACTTGTTGATTGTTCTGCTCCTGTCTCTTGTTGTACCAGGCTGTGACTCCTTTCCTGCACTGCCAGGTTTTCACTGATTTGTTGATCTTGCAAAACGTCCTGGTTAAACTGATTTTCTAATTCTCTTGCGAACTGTTCATCTTGTTGTATTTGCTCATCTTCTTTAGTAACAGCTGTTTCATTCTCGACTTTGGCATACTTGGATGTAGAATGAGAAGTTTCATCCTCACTGTCATCACCATCATCAAGTGTTTTGTTGTAGTCTTCTGTAGTGCACAGGTACAAGTGGATTCTGTTGTAATCTTTTCCAATTTCTTCTTGGTATCGCTTAAGACTGAAAAGCTCGCTTGTCCCAGGTAGGAAAAGAACTTGTTGCCCATCTTCATAAAGAAGTAAATACGTTTGGCTTTCTTCGTACAAGTTCCTGTAATACGCTTTCCATTTTTCTTCAGCTTTTTGGCGGACAAGTGAAGACTTTGCAGACGTTGAAATGCGCAATGCCACCTTTTTTCCTCTTTTTGGCTTCAAAACATTATCTTTCTCATTCCACTCGAGCAAAGCAATATAGATAAGCACCTCCTGATCTGCTGCTGAGGTCTTAGTACCTTTGCCCTTTCCACCTTTGACTTTCGAAAACCACTGCTTGCCCTTGGCTGTCTTGTACTCTGCGAAGGATTTGACATATTTGGAAGACTTGACAGAACTTGATTCCAATGCACTTGGAAGGGTACTTGGCCCTGCCTTCTCCTGGGTTGTTTCTAGGTGAATTGAAAATTGACAAGTTTTAATGATAAAATGTACTGAACATTGATAACGAAGGCATTGGCAAGGATACCTAATTCTTCTATTTTTCTCAAACTACACAAATTATTGCAAGATAATGCACCTATCAGAGTCAAGCCCGAGGGGGGGGGGGGGGG
>JAEMPF020001480.1:0-13496 GCA_022496165.2 Catalaphyllia jardinei
AAGCTGTTAGCTAGGGGTTCACTTGTCGGATAACTTAATATGGAAAGAACATGTCACTCGTATATTGCAAAGAGAGGGAGTAAGCAGCCCATTATTGTCTACTGTAGCATCATCAGATCTGTTTTAGAGTATGCGAGCCCCGCTTAGGCTGGCCTCACACAAATTGAATCGGTACAAACGAGGGCGCTATAAAAATTATCTTTCCGTCAGTCTGAGCTATGAGGACGGGCTCAAGAAATCAGGCTTAATTTTGTGCGACGATGGAGGGAGGATGCGTGCATAACATTTTTAAAACGAAGTTACTCTTCTTCCGACCTGCTACGAAAGTTAGTGTTGCGTGTCGCACTCGCAAGACTGTATGCGCTTAGGTCAGGAAACTTTTTCTGTGCCGCCTGCCCCTCCAAGATCTTACAGATTCGGAAATTGTTGCACTATTAAATACCAGAATCACGATTAAAATACGAATTATGTTTTGTTTTAACAGTCAAAGAAATAATATTAATAATAATATTTGCATAGGATTCATATATTTACATTTGATTAATATATATATAACAGTTACATTTCAGTCTCATGACTTGCATGTAATTAATGGCCCGCCTTGTAATTCAGTGTATGCTCCAAAAAGGTTAAATAAACGATTATTATTATTGATAGTTACAAAACAGATGAACTGTTCATTACCTCTTGCAAGTAACTGTTCATTAACTCTTGCACCGTATGCACTCACACTCTACACTGCAGTAATAAAATTTCCTTTGGCAAGGGCAATTTTTATTTTTGTAATTCTTTTTGCACCTGCAGTTGACCTGTAAAAGTCAATCAAAAAGTTAGGTAGTCCATCTAAACAAAATTAGTGTTGATCACTATTTCCCCTGAAACGTTTATTTGTTACGGTACACGGCGATTTGAGAGCAGTCTTGAAAGGATACATTGGGTACATCGAGATACTGCAAGTTCCATGCAGATATAAATATTGTGTTTATGTGAAGAAGACAGTAAAAACTAATACATTGTGTTTGTCAAAAGCTCCGAGTAGTCCTGTATCTCTTTCAGACCTGTATTTTGATTTGATCTCTTATCGTATAGCTCCTATTGTTTCAAGCGCCGGGGGCATTTTTTTTTAACCGTATCTGTCTATTTGCTGAACCAATCACAAACTCAGTTTGGAAAGCTTCAGGCTTGCTCGTGAAAAGAAAAAATCTACAGTTTCGGGATTGAGTGTTACTGGACAGAACGTATATTGATAATATTGAGATTTCTGAAGATTATTCTGCTCATTAAATGCATAACTGTATGAAAACTACTGTACGTAGTTTTCAAAACAGTCACGCCTACATATGTATAATGCTGCTTGGTAGTTATTTTCTTTTTTTTTTCACACATTCCTTATCATTATTTTTCACATACCATTTTAGACATTTTTCTCCTTGAAGGGCGTTTCTTTGTTTCTGTGCAGGTGTGGTCTATGTCTTCCCCCTGGTCTGTCTCACTTTCTCTTTCCTGTTAAGAAATGTTACTTGTATTACTTTTTACTGCTCGTACTATTGTCTTTCATTTTTGCACGTAAATTGTAAGCAAAGGAACATTTAAAAAGTGCTGAGGCAAACTTTGTTACACGCCTGCCAGAAAAGGGTAAGAAGCAATTTTAGTTCACACTAAAAAAAAAACTATCAATGTAGTCGACTTGCTATAAATGATGGAAAGACATCAAAAATTTGGAATTTCCTGCCGGTATCTATCGTTAGTTAAATAAGCTCTCCCAGCATCGAGAAGAAAAAAGCGTTCCAATTTTAATGGAATAATGCCGAATTCGCCATGCTACACACACAAAGCTAAAAATTAGAACCGAATTAAAAGAAAGGCTGAAGGTTCTTTTGAGGTCTCCTCATCCTGTCCAAATTGTTGTAATCCTAAGTACATAGTGATGAAATATTGATAAATTAAAATGTATGACAAACATCTGCATATATGACGTATAGGTTGGGTCTTCACCTTTAGTGAATTCTTGCGGTTTAAAATAGGATTGGGAGCATTATAAACAGAACAATAATGTCTAATGAGTAACACCTGTAGAAAGAAATATTTAAAATTTTACCTGGAAAGGGGTGTCTAGATACATTAAAACAGTACCAGCGGTTGACTGACATGGAGATGCCATCGGCGTTAATCTGACAATCACAATACATAGATTAATAAAACAAAACTTGCACACTGTTATTTGAACTAAAATGTTAACATAACTTACATTTCATCACTGGTGTCACCTCTAACACTCAAATTTCCTGCATCCTGAAATAAATAAAGAAAAATCATTTTACTTTTTTTTTTTTTCATTTCAAATGCGATTGTTTACGATTTTTAGGCTAGATAAGGCCGGGTGACAAGTTGTCGACGGTGTGAATTCCACCTGCATTTATATATTTACGGGTTTTTAGAAAAAAATCGACAAAAGAGATTAAAAAATACAAAATACAAACAGAATAACGATATTTAGGGTCGTTTTCAGTGAGTAAAGTTAAGCAATTAACGGCTTGAGGGAGTTGGGAAAAAATCCCTCCCTTGTTAGTTCCGCTGACCAGTACATACAGTTTGCAGATATCTTTCCTACGCGGGACAATGCCCGCAATGCCCAATAAAAGATGGAATTGTGTTGTACATTGGAGACAAATTACAAATTAAATGATTTTTAGAAATATTACAAAAGGATTCATACGCTTGTCGTATACGTATCACTTGTCTCTACAGGAAATAGTTGCATTGGACCTTTTACATTTGCCTTGAAGCCAAAATGCTGTGTAATAACTATTTGACAGGTTGACAGGCTGGTTTTCAACAACAACAACAACAACAACAACAATGATGATGATAATGATGATGATGACAACAAGAGAAACGCAAAAACAGGAGAGCTGCCAGTGAACCTCATGGCCTGATGAAACGTCGCGATTTACATCCTAAGTGAGTACATCGTGAGAGAAACGGTAATACTTTATTTTTATTATCACTTTACCACGATAAACAACAGCAATCTTTTTCATGGCAAGATAATTATTGTTTGTTTCCTAAGTTGCTATTTTTTAAGTGCTCATGAAAGGAAAAAATCAAGTCAAATTGCTCCAAATGTTTTATGAGGCCAGAAGAAATGGATATATTTTTCTACCTGCAATGTTGGTAAAAAGGTCTCTTCATTGTAGGGGATTGATTGTGAGTCACACTGATAAATTGTCAGGTGGTTAACACAAACAGAACTATCTAAACGTCCGTTTTCAGTTGCACATATATCAGAATTTTAAATGTGTATAGTTTTATACAGTGACAGATTAAAAAAGGCCTCAAAAGGGAGCGGGGGTTGGGGTCCCTTTGACGGTTGAACGTTAAAAATAATTCGTCTTGACGGTTGGCAGTTATATTTTAGGTCATTTGACAGTTGACGGTTAATTTTTTTGTGCTGTAAGTTTTAATATCACGATATAATTTTACTCATATTTGAGTTAATCCTAATTATAATTCGTGCACTAAAATTAGGTGATTGGTCTTCAACTATGACAACCATGTGTATTAGTAGCGTAATGTTATCACCTCCGTTACCGCTGGCCGTATTAATGGCGTACTCCACCAATTGGTGTATTTTTATGAGGATTCGTATTAGCTTTCTCATCAGAGATCAATCTCACCGACGCTTTTCTACCCGATCTTGTAATGGCATTTCTGTGTTGTACAATCTCCTCTAATTCTGTTTCATCATAGTCACTGTCCAAGTCACTTTCAAGTTTATCCCTCTGGAAAGGTTCAGGCTCAGGCCCCACTACAATTACCACCGCTTCTCCACGTTGCAGATTCTTCAAAACGAACCTGCAACATTTATAGCAATACAACTTATTGTAACAGTAACTACTAGCTGAAATGTACATGCAGATTTCTTAACATAATGGTTTTGAATGAATCAAGGCCCAACTGTATTCCAGACACCCACAGAAGATGGACCCTTGCTTGAAAACGACGACTATGAAAAGAGTACATCTATCTGTGTTGGATCAATTTATTCTTAGTTCAAACTCTATTTTAATTTGTTTTTTTTTTGGGTATGGTGATATATGATATGAGTTTGAAACGAAAAAAAAAACATTGGGATTTATTTTTTTCTGATGTTATGTCAGTTCTCGTGCTTCGTCCATAGCATTGTTATGGGCGAGCAGGGGGCAAAGAAGTTAAATTGATCTGGGCTGTGTAGCCAAATTAGGTATTAATGAAGATGGCATGGAAACATTGTCATTGCTGTGATCTGTCTGAGTCGAAGCGTCATTTATGACTGGCATAAAACTATCATCAATTTCAGAGTGTTTTAGTTCTGCATTCATTCCTTCTGAGGCATCACAAACTGTTTTCTGTTTTTTTAAGGGCAAAAAAGGAATATTAATCTCTAGTATCAAAATTGACATCGTAGCATGGCCTTAGCCGTGTATATTTACTACTACTGTGGACAACAAATATTTTCTTGTGTAAAACATAATGGTTTCACGCAAATCATCAACTATCTGAGGTTTTATCTCATCTCTAGCTTATTACATTTAACTTTCAACAGGATACGACTTGTGCATGACGTGCAAATCTTCCTTTGTCAGCCCTTGTGTCGACCATCTTTGTTCACTTCGCAGAACTTCAACTCAAGATCCGAGGCGATCCTAAGTTCGGTACCATCCGAATGTGCCCAAGGGCTCCGAAGCGGGCAACAACACGAAGCCTTTTTAGCCGTTTTTCAAACTGAAATCGCGGATTTCATTCCGAAAATGACAAGAACAATGCACTATATAAATAGTTAAATGTAGATGAAAAAAAAAACTTGTGCTCAACCGAACAGTTATGACCACGACGAACTAAAAACGCCAACAATATCTAGATCTCGATCCAATATGGCGGCTAATGTGAAGAAACATGTTTCGATCTATTAGGGCCAGCTCCCCATTTTCCATGCTAATGAAACTCGGCATATACAAATTTGATGGTGTCGGTACCGAATTTACCGATACAAATAGTTCAAAAAATGCTTCTAAGGCCCTTTATTGACCCAGTTAGACTTTTCAGCCAATCAGAAAGCAAGATTTTAATTTGAGTAATAACCCACTTGTTGAAAGCTTTGGATTTCAAATGCCTACCACTTGCGTGATTCATTACTTAACAATGAGGACAAGATGATGAAGATTCTCCGCGGACTTCACCTCTATCGCCGTTCTCGCTGCCAGAAAAGGGTGCAAGAAATCAGAGCAGATGATAGAGACCCCAACCTTGAAGATCTTAAGAAAATCATTAGAGGCGCGGCTAAAGAGAAGAGTGATCCTGTATTTGGCTTAATTTTACATCCTGTTAAAGATGTGCGAAACAAGGAGAAATCAAGAAACAAGCTACCGCTTCCCTAGAAGACTGACAGCTTTGCAAGTTCAACCACGTTTCATGACAGTTCTGTACCAGCTGATGTGCGTGTACCAAGTTCTAGCGGTTCAAACGAAAGTTCCTCCTCAAGACTAAATGCGCGATTTAAATGCTTCCTATGCAGTGGTGGTCACAAGCTTGAAAAATGTGAACGGTTGTCAGCCAAATCAAGTGAGGAAAAGTTGAAATTCGTGCGAGATAGAAAGCTGTGTAAAAACTGTCTGTCCTATACGTTGCCATCGTCCTTTCTTTCGTCAATCCATTTAAACACAGTTTTGCTAAGTCGTGGAATAACCCCTCTTTCCCCAGAAGTCGCATAAGACACGGCGAAAGCTGTTCCCATCGAGTAGGTTTTTCCCGATTCGGTTTGGCCATTTACTAAAATTGTGACATTGTAGCCCCGAAAAAAATCCTCTCAGCAACAAGATCACGGCCTCCTCGTAGAGATCTTTCTGTTTGCTGGAACTGACGAACACAATCTTAAGTGAAAACTTTGTCGTCCCCGATGACAACCTGAGTATTCCCTGGAACAGAGGCGATAAATTCTTTGCATCCATCGCTGGTTTCTTTCAGAACTTGCGGTCTGATTTTTAACGCAACACGAACCGGGATAGTCTTTTCCCTTTCATAATAATAATGATAATAATAATGATAATAATGATAATGATAATGATAATAATTTTATTTATATAGCGCTAAACTCCAATCCTTTCATGTGGCATGATGTTCTTTACTTATCAGAGCAGAGATTCGCACGGCGAAACTTTGGTATAAATATTTCGATCGTTTGAATTAAGCGCCAAATTCCATTCACCACCATTCAATGAGTGCTAAACAAGCCAGCGGTTGTTCCCTTTAGAACGCTAAGTACTTCATGTGTCCCTTATAACTCTGTATTTTGAACTTCTCCCACACATGTAACCCTATTGGGTTCTGGGATTTTCATATCACATAAATAGCTATACACTTTATATAACTTGTCTTCTGTGGGAATCAATGTTGTGACAATTTTATATTTGAGTTCATCTTTGACTAAGAGGAATGCCATTGCAAAGCCCTTAACTCACCTACAAATATATATATATATATATAAAATTCTGTTTTACACTGTGGCATTTGTTATTGCCATACATTATATAAAGAAAAATGCATGGACAAATTGAACAAAATATACTGTACTGGGAAGCCCACATCCACATCATTAAATAAAAAAAAACCTGACCTGGCATCGTACATGATAAGTATTGCCATCGAAACAATGGAAGTTTGAGACCCCATTACAGTCACATGAAACTGTAAAGCGGAAACGTCTTCAGAACTCAAATTTTGGTTGATAGCAGACATGTTTTACAATTCAATATTTTTTTGCAGCGAGAAAACAAATTCCAAAATATAGAAGTTTGTCCTGAAAGCCGCAAAGCCATTCTGGAATATTGATATATCAAAGTAAGGTGACCAGGCAAACTAGATCAACCAATAGTATCTGCCTGCTAAACTGTGATGTTGAGGTCAGAGACTGAAAGATTATTTTTGTCCCTTATATCTACTCGATATACTGTATGATACCTTATTGCTGTGACCTTAGTTGTCGTGCTTCCTCTAGCAAGTCCTCTGCTATCTGCTTCTGTTTACGGTGGTAGGTACTCCACCAGCTTTTGATTTGGGCCTCTTTTAGAGCAAGAACTCCAGCTTCCTTCATTGCCTCTATGACATCAGCTGGATTTGCTCTAATGCGGGATGTTCTTTGCTTCTCATGGAAAGCAGCCATGATGTCTTTTTGCTCTTGTGTGAATGTGACTTTTTTGGCACCACCTTTTTAGAGCAAATCCAGCAGATGGCCTGTCGTCAGCATTGATAGTCATCTTTGTGTCCATGGGAGCAAGGGATAAGCAAAGAGAATCTGAAGCAAGGTGAATGAATTTGACAGAGTATGCATCACCTCCCCCATGTTGTCCATCAACTCTTCTGTCCGATAGCTGAAAAAGGTCATCTGTTGTGGTAGCACCTGAAGCTCATGCTACTGGTACAGTTCTTAGAGCAATAGTCTGAACCTGGGCTTTTGGTTTGGTGACAGTCTTTCCAAGGCCAGCCAGGGAATGAGCTTTTATTCCACTCTGGTATTGGCCATCATTGGGAAATTAAAAATTTCCAAAGGAGGAAATGTCTTTAAACGTGCCAACTTTTGCAGGGGCCTTTCACCTATCAGTTATCAATTTTCCGCACCTGACATTCTTCATTGTCTGAAACAAGCAAAAAAAAAAAACATGAGATTTGCTGGTGCATGACAAAAAAATACAAACATTCCAAACAAATTGAACGAAAGCTTGTAATTATTAAAATGCCTATAGAGAGGAAAAAAAGCACAGATCTTGTATCTGATAGTGAATAAATATAAGAAATAAAATACCTGTATGTGAAATCAAGCTGGGAGAAAGAGGCTAAGTTATTTCACATGTCTTGAGCAAAGAATACATTATTATCTTTACCTCCAACAGATCTGCTAACTGTTCCCCCGACTCCAAGTCATTTCCAATGCGGACCCAACGCACTAATTTGTGGGACACACGAGCAAAATGAGTGTCTAGAACCGTTTTTTCCTCTCTGGCCTCAAAATTATTGTATTCAACCAGCTTTAAAGCAAACGTAGCATTCACCTCAGCCAGATACATGAGGACAGCAGAATTGTGGTAATGTGGTCCATTATCTGTAAAACAAAAAGTAATGATGCATGTACATTGTAGAAATGCCACTTCAAAAAATCTGAATTGAAAAAACTAGTTAAGTGAGATCCTCAAAATATGTTGCTAGGATAGCATCACAAAAGCGTAAAGCTATAAAATTCCATATAATATTTTTTGAACAGAAAAATAAAGAAGTAAATACAAAAAATAATAACAAAAATTATGCAGCTTAACCCTTTCAAGCCCATGAGCGACTTTAATACTGTAGATCTTACTGTGCAATGCCAGACAATTTTACATGGCAAAGGGAGACCCCTTGGGAGTGGAAGGATTAATTTAAGACCAGAAAATAAGTAGACTTGAAAGTTTGGAAACACTTTTTCCATCCAAGCAAAGCCACCATCAAATGCTGATTGGTTAAACCAAGCATCTTCCTTGGTTTCCTCGCACTAAAGTTCCAGCACTTCAATCGTTCTTTCACCAACAACAACTTGGGCAATAACATAAAATCCATGGAGAGAAATGCCCCGCTTTCCATACCAGTCGCACTGGATCTCCCGTGAACGCATGCCTAGTTGAAGTTTCATTTTGTAGTCTACAATTACCACCGCTTCTCCAGGTTGTAGATTCTTCAAAACGAACCTGCAACATTTATCGTAATCCAACTTACTGCAACAATAACTACTAGCTGAAATGTACATGCAGATGTCTTAACAGAATGGTTTTGAATGAATCAAGGCCCAACTGTATTCCAGACACCCCAAGAAGATGGACCCTTGCTTGAAAAGGACGACTATGAAAAGAGTACATGTATCTGTGGTGGATCAAGATATATTGGTTCAAGAACCACCGCCCAATACAAGAGTTTAAATGATGTATTTTTGTAACCTGTAGTAATCACCTTGGTGCTTTGTTCTTAACATGTGTCCAGCACAGTCCCAAAAGGTATTTGTGAATTCTTCAAGCTGGTCTGAATAGGCTGTCTGTTTCTTTGCTGGGGTTGTGGCAGTTTCAGCAGACACCAAGGAATGGAGGTCATAAAACACACCAAATTCAGTAGACCATTCATTATGGCTCTGTGTGCAGGTGCTGAATGCATGCCTCTTACACAGTTCTAAGCAGTTGCTGTGGGTCTTTGTCTTGATTTAAATAAAAAAGAGAAAAACTATTAAGATAAATAATTTTGATATAATAATTATAATTATTATAACAACAACAACAATAATAATAACAATAATAACAATTTATAATAATAAATGAACTTAAGCAATTGTAATAAATTTATTACATGTAGATAAACATACATGATCCATGGTTGGATCATTTTTTGTTCCTCAAAAGATAAATTCAGCAGGTAGCTTGCATACTTGTCATTCATGCATAGCATTCTATTGTACTGTATTGTGTCACATCATTCTCAATTGCTGTATTGTTAATCTATTGTTATGTATTGCTATGCATAAATTTGTTGGAGTATTGGACAACCCTGATACATGTAGCTTAAAACTGCAAGATGCACTCTTACAGGATAAACAACCATAAAACAAAAATACAAAATATACATTCAAAATACAAAACAATGCAGCATCATTATTACCAGCATCATAATTACCTCGTGTGAAAACTTTGTCTTTGAAGAGTTGTAATTTTCTTGAGAGTGCCACTTACTTCCTATTGCCGACAGTCAGCCCCGATCTTCTGAACAATATCCTTTAGACTTGCAAAATTGGCATATCCATAATCTTCACTCAAATTGCAAAGACCAGCAAGCATGGTATTGCTGCGGAAGTTCTTTGGGATGTGAGCATAAATGTAACTCCGTTTCACACCTCCTGGGAATTCCAAAAGGTACTGCTGGATTACCCCTTTTATTGAGCTTTGCCAGTAGCGCACTGGGGCTTCCACTCCATCAGTGACATCACTCCGGCATGATGAAGGCCGTGACTTGTCATCACGCAAAAGAAACTCTGCCAATTGATCTAATGTGTCCTGCAATACACACTGACGGGTACATTTCAAGGACTGAGGTGGCACGCCCCCTCTGCCAAACAAACACGTACACGTACAGTAGTCACTGTGCTCTTTAAACACTTGAAAAGCTCTGTAAGATAAGTCTGCGGATAGTCTGCTGCAGCAATTGAAAAGAGCCGTCTCCGCTTCCGAATAAGTGGTTAGCCTGCCCAAGCTATTAGCTGCATCAATTCGTGATTTAAAATCTTTAGGTGTGACACCTTGAAAAGCAATTTCCGACTGTTCAAAATTCTCAGTTCTTCAAATACGCATTTCCCTCGCGGGTACTATAATCAGCAAGTTGTGATAAAATAAATAATTAATGGGGATCTTCAATGTTCGGAGAGTGCAAAAAAAAAAAAAAACTGCTCCTCGATAACTGCGATAAAGGGCTTTGTTGCCAGCTTCGTTCAGATGAATTCCATCCGGCATATAAATGTTAACCGTCGGGTTAGACAAGCCGCACTGACGCTACGTTTTAGCAAATGGGGCGTTGTTTAGTGCTTTCTTAAGATAATTGTTTAACTGGTACACCTTTTCATTATAAGATGTATAGGATGAGTGTTCCCGGGGTATCACTTCATAAACCATGGTAAACTTAACGTTCATATCTTTATGAAGTAGTTTTACTAGGGCTTCTATCGCCAAAGAGACAGTCTCAGCGTCCGACAGCTTTCGTTGCACAAATCATTAGAGCCTAGTTCGAGTATGACTGTCTCTGGAGCCATCCGGCGAATGTTGGGGAAACATGCCGCACTATTTTATCTACGGTGCGGCCTCCTATTCCCAGGATAGACATGACATCGCTGGGTTAAGTTAAAATTGAGGGAGAACTTGTTTCCCGTCGCCTGACGGCGTACAAACTCTTTAAGTCGCCGTACAAATGAATGGCCCAGAATTAGGACACGAGACGTGCTCGCCGTGTTACTGGGTGAAGCCATACTAACTAGGATACTGTAATGTAAATACGATACGAACTTGCAAAGGAAGGTACTTAGCTGAGTAAGATGACTTGAAACGTTTGTTTCGACTGAGGGTCCCAGGCAAAAGATGACAAAACCCCGTTCTGCATGAGATTGTGTTAGGCGGTTTTCTGTTAGGTGTCGAATTGCGATCGCCTGACCAAAGCCGGGACAGATTTATTACTGATAACTAGGTAATTCAATAAGTAGCATAAAAGCATTTATTTGGTAAATAAATATCATGCAATTAATGACCCGCCTTGTAATTCAGTGTATGCTCCAAAAAAGTTAAATAAACGATTATTATTATTATTGATAGTTACAAAACAAATGAAGGGTTCACTACCTCTTGCAGGTTTTCACACTGTATGCATTCACACTCTACGGTGCAGTAACAATATTTTCTTCTGCAAGGGCAATTTTTGTTTTTGCAATTCTTTTTGCACCTGCAGCTTACCAGTAAAAGTCAATAAAAAGTTACGTAGTCCATCTAAACAAAATTAGTGTTGATTACTATTTCCCCTGAAACGTTTACTTGTTTCGGTACACGGCGAGTTGAGAGCAGTCTTGAAAGGATACATTGGATACATCGAGATACTGCAAGTTCCATGCCAGATATAAATATTGTGTTTATGTGAAGGAGACAGCAACAACAAATACATTGTGTTTGTCAAAAGCTCCGAGTAGTCCTGTATCTTTTTCAGACTTGCATTTTGATTTGATCTCTTATCAAATAGCTCCTATTGTTTCAAGCGCCTGGGGCATTTTTTACTGTATTTGTCTATTGTTTGCTGAGCCAATCACAAACTCAGTTTGGAAAGCTACAGGCTTGCTCGTGTAAAGAAAAGGTTTGTACAGTTGCGGGAATTGAGTGTTACTGGACTGAACGTGTATTGATAATATTGAGATTTCTGAAGATTATTCTGCTCATTAAAAGCATAACTGTATGGAAACTACTGTACGTAGTTTGGAAAACAGTCACGCCTACATATGTATAATACTGCTTGGTATTTTTTTTTTTTTCACGCATTCCTTACCATTATTTTTCACATACCATCTTATGCATTTTTTTCCTCGATGGGCGTTTCTTTCTTTCTGTGCAGGTGGGGTCTAGGTATTCTCGCGGGTCTGTCTCACTTTCTGTTTCCTGTTAAGAAATGTTACTTGTATCATTTTTTTACTGCTCGTACTATTGTCTTTCATTTTTGCACGTAAATTGTCAGCAAAGGAAAATTTAAAAAGTGCTGAGGCAAACCTTGCTACACGCCATCCAGAAAAGGGTAAGAAACAATTTTAGTTCACCTTAAAAAAAAAAAAAAAAAAAAAAAACTATCAATGTAGTCGACTTGCTATAAATGATGGAAGGACCTAAAAAATTTGGAATTTCCTGCCGGCATCTATCGTTAGTTTAATAAGCTCTCCAAGCATCCAGAAAAAAAAAAAGCGATCCAATTTTAATGATGAAAATAATGCCGAACTCGCCATGATACACACACGAAGCTAGAAATTAGAAGCGAATTAAAAGAAAGGCTGGCCTATAAAAATTGTTGTAATCGTAAATCCTTTTTTTTGATGTTGTCCAAAAAATAAATGGTGATGAAATATTGATGAATCACACTATATGACAATCATCTGTGATACACCGCATGTATGACGTCAGGATCTCATCACTTGGAGCCTGAAACTGCCCCATATTTCTGTCACGGCGTTTTCACTGACCGATCTACTTTTAGTTTGAATTTATCTTGAATTCAGATCCCCACGGGAATCTCAGGAACCAATTGCAATCTCAAGCACGGACTAATGTCAGCATGTCGAAATGATTTCGACATGTTCACGCGTGAGGCCGCATTGTTTTATCCTCACCGAAGCGTAATCACTGAGACTGGAACTAGCCTACTTCTCGGGATAAACATCTAAAAATAGACTGGTCTGTAAAAATGCCGTTGCATTGGCTTATTATTGGATCTGAAGGCTCCTAATAATGGGCTCTTGATGACGTATAGGGTGCGTCTTCACTTTCAGTGAATTCTTGCGGGTTGAAATAGGATGGGGAGCATTATAAACAGATCAATGATGTCTAATGAGTAACACCTGTAAAAGAAATATTTAAAATTTTACCTCGAAAGTGGTGTCTAGATACATTAAGGCAGAACCAGTTGCAGACTGACATGGAAATGCCATCAGCGTTGATCTGACAATCACAATACATAGATTAATAAAACAAAACTTGCACACTGTTGTTTGAACTAAAATGTTAACATAACTTACATTTCATCACTGGCTTCAGCTCCAACACTCAAATTTCTTGCATCCTGAAATAAATTTTAAAAAATCATTTGACATTTTACGATTTTTAGGCTAGATAAGGCCAATTGACAAGTTGTCGACGGTGTGAATTCCACCTGCATTT